>JANSVK010000218.1:0-53223 GCA_030068005.1 Cladophialophora exuberans | reverse complement strand
ATGCTCCAACTATGTACTGTTTGCCGATTTCCGTTTGCGGAAATTATGATGTGAGTGCAGAGAGCTCACTCAGTGACTGAGAGTCTACTTGATTGAATTCCACGGCATTAATTGCTAGTGTAAGAGACGATACCAGTTCCGTACGAGCAGATGGGATCCCCTGTTTTCCATATCCTATGGTCGATTGCGGAAGAAGATGTGCTAGTGCATAATATGTACTGATGAATTTTTAGGGATTATATCTCTCAATTTAGTCTCTACTTCCTTTCTCCATCGCGTACATTTATCTACGTACCTACCCACCTACTGTAGGTAGTCATGGCATGGATCCCATTGCGCGAACGGAACTGGTCTCGTCTCTTCCACTAGCAATTCATGCCGTTGAATTCAATCAAGTCGACTCTCAGTCACTGAGTGAGCTCTCTGCACTCACATCATAATTTCCGCGAACGGAAGTCGGCAAACAGTCCATAGTTGGAGCATATCCGACTACAAACAGCGTGCTTGACGCCTCGATGGCCTGGGTAACGTTGGTCTCGTTTACAGGGTCGTCCTCAATCCCAAAGATCGGGTACGTAGTCGGCTGTTAACCTCGAGTCTTCACCATATCTTGCCTGCCACGAGCCGAAGCCTCCCTCAAGTACGCAGACTTCCTGCTTTGATGATGAGCTCTTATCCTGCTCGCCTCCTGCGCTTGAACTGGCTGCCTCAGTGGCCTCCTTCTGCTCTGCTCTCTGCTTCGCCCTCGCATATGCCAAAGCTGCTTTGGGTCCTCTCTGCTGGCTCAACATACAGTGGAAGATAACCTTCTCTTTTTCCTTGAGGGTGCGTATCAACTCAGGCATTCTCACATCCAGCTGGTTTACCGGTACCCATTGGCTGCCCATGATATTGCCACCAATGTGATCTGAGTCGCGCACATCTATAATTGCGACTTTGTCCCTCTCCATAGGATCAAGAATGACGGGCGCAAGAGCAGTTGGCTGGAGGTATGTGAGAGAGGACAGGGTGATTGTTGGTGTTGAGCCTGAAGCCATGCTGCGGGATGTCCTGTGATAGTATTGAGGTGAGCTGGGCAGCAATTCACCTTTGGCGCAGCTGCTTGGTAACGGAGACCACCAGGTTCTTAGACTGTGCATTAATTTTGCGAAATTAGACGCGGTGGAGGAGGCTCAGGAGGGTTGATGCAATGCTAATGCGGGCGAGGCGTTGCAAAGTCGATCTCCGAGAAAGGACGGATCTGATTGGCCGCTGCTTCCACGTTGGAGATTTCAACTTACTCTCCCAATTCAACCTTGCTTGCATCCACACGACATTGCTCCCTTGAAATCATTTCCATTTCTCGCTGGAGCTGCCCAGAATCGTGCTATTGATATAATTGCCGCATGAAACACAGCTCCGGCGGCAGCATCCAGAAACCGGCAACATGAAAGTGTCACGGACTTGCGCTCGCTGCGCGTCGTTGTCATCCCGACCGACACAACAGCTCTACCTCAGCTTCCGCCATTCAAAACCAAGCCTCGGGAGACCTGTCCAGCCTCAGAAATCGCAGTCGAGGAAATTTTCAATCACTGCCCGAAGACATGAAGACACCAAACGGCCCACCCCCTCGAAACCTTCCACGAACGACTTTCTCAAGGATCTGATCCGCGAAACACGAGCCACAAGTGCTCCCCAACAGAAAAAGACCACAGCCGCAAATGACTGGAGCGAGCTCCTCAGCATTGCACGGCAAAATATCTCCTCTTCTCCTCGCGCTGGCACGCCACGCAGCAGCAGTGCCGCACCTACAACCCTGACGAAAACGCTCTCGGAACATCTCAACGATTTAGAGAACAACGAACTGGCCGTCGGTCCCGCCGTCACATTGCGCCTGCGGCCGACGCTGGGCCGTACCGTCGACAACCTACAGGGAGACCCGGCGCGAGGGTTCCGCATTCTGGAGCGCAAGTGCTCTCAAAACAGTGTGAAGCATGACATGCGCAGCCAGGAGAAACACGTGCGGAAAGGCCAGAGGAAGAAGAATTTGAGGATTCTCAGGTGGAGGAAGATGTTCATGGAGGGGTTTAAGAGTGAGCTGAAGACTATTCGGAGAATGAGGAGCCAGGGGTGGTAGAAGAGACATAGATACCTGGAAGGCGATGCTTCTTTTGATGGTTGCTGGTTGGCACGGCAAGAGTCGAGATACAATCTCTTGAGTTTGCTTTCATAGACTGGGCGCCGGGGAAGGAGCGTTGTCTGGTGTTGTGATGTGATACTATTCCTCCTGCCCTTCCAGTCATGGGATGCTGTATAAACAACGATACTACTCGATGGCGGACGTTCTTTCTCTTCACCAGTGCCATCCAAACAACCTGCCTCAACCAACCACATCGATTTCATTGTGAAGGATCGAGCTATCGAACCTCGTTGGTCCAATTACAGATGTGTTGATGACGGGACCCAAGACGATGGATCACTCCGTTTGCGGATGTTGTGGTGGGCTCTACAAGGTATGTGTTCGAATTTATGCCTTCCCTCTAGCATTACGTTCGAACACAACGATATCTCTCTGCGACCAAACAGACTACTACTGTACAGAACAAGAACCTTCCTCACACTGAGTTGAGCAGAGTGCTGTCTATCTGGAGAAACTACCTAAGGTACCTAAGCGACCAACTTGGGTACAATTGACCACCACTTTCCTATGTGTGCGACTCTGCCTTGCTTTGCAAACGTGTGTCCAGCTCTCTTCAGATAACGCCTTTTGTGTGAATGAATGCCTTGTGTTGTTAATTCCAGACCCTGTTGATAAGCAGAGCCAGGTTTGCGAAGCCAACTCGAATTGTGCTGCTCTGTTCCACGATCGCACAAAATTAAGGATGGCTGCCACACGGCTGTTGGTAATGATGAAAAGGAAAGAAAACGAATAACGCCTGCCCTGGGTATCTCAAACAACAATGTCTGCAAGCTTTCTAGCCCCGAGTCTCACTTGCTCAAGCTGCGCTGCAATATGTCACCACTTTTTGTCCCTAGCTTCCGATCGAGGTGGAATGTCTGGTGGCGATTCGGACTGAAAATGTTGAATTTGTGTTGTTCAAACTTGGTTGGATCCATGTGTATGGTGCTTCAATCTCTTCCATTCAAGTATGGCTTTCTGCACAACTTGGCAATCTGCATCAAGTCAGCCAGCTGGTGGTCTGCGCGGCCGGTGGCTTGCATGGCAGCGAACTGGTTCTGGACATGTTGCAACTTGGCCTTGATGGCATCGTCATCGGGATATCGAGCAACTGCCGTGTTGAGGAGATGAAGCTGAGCAGGAATGGAAGCAAGGGCCGGTGCCTGTTGGTCGTACCACTGCAAGAAGTCCATGATCTCGCTGTCGATGACAGTCGTCTTGCCGCTAACGATTTGCTTGCAGCCGGCTCTGACGCAGGTAGACTGGAAACCAGTGATGGCATTGCCGTGTTGAGCTTCGCCTCGGAGCTGGAGGATGCAGCGGTGGCAGTACATGTGCAAGCAGTTGAGGACGCGGACATCGCGCTTGATCTGCTGGCAGCGACAGCACTTGATGGTGTTGGCGATCGCTTCGTTGTTACGATGCATCTGCTCAAGGTGCTTCATGAACATGATAAAGGTGTGGGAGATTGCTGTGCCAACGGGTGGGTAAGAATCAGGAACATGATGGTATGGAGATCGCTTACCTGGATCCTTGTCCATCTTGACTTTCTTGATTGCTCGGGCTGGAGGGCTGGTTTCAGGTTCCTTGTCGCCATCTCTTCCACGTTTTCCTTGGGCTTCTCTGGTTCGAGGAGTGGTGTTCAAACTTTCCAGCAGTCCAGGATATTGTTTCTGAAGGCTTGTCATACCATGAGCGATGGTATTTGCTCGCGAGGGGGTCTGCATTGGCGAGTCTGACTCAACAGACGTGGCCACGCCGCTAGGCATGGTCTGCAGAGCTGCTGCACTCAGAGCAGACAGATTGTTTCCAATACCGAAGGAGTTGTACGTGGTATCTGGATCAGATTTGATGGAAACAGAATTCAGAGAAATGACGGATGGATCTCTGCCTGGAGATGAAAGTAGGATAGATGAGTCTCTGGCTGCTGAAACCAGTGCGGTCGAGGGACCTGCGATGGAACTCGCGGGATTTGGTCCAAGCAAGGCTGGATCGACCTGGGGAGTTCGAGTTTGGATGGCAAGGGGAGTAGAGGCGTTGAAGTTTGCTGGTCCGGCATTTCGCTGGTGGGAGAATTCGAAGACGCGAGCAGCGACATCGTGGGCGAATTTGAAAGTATCACCAGTCAATTCGAGCAAGATATTCATGGCCACCATGTTGTTGTCGGCATTTGTGGCGCGGTCAGTGATGACATTCTGGATGGCTTGGTTCAATTGAGGAGTCATCTGCATCTTGAAGTACATGCCCTCGATGAAGTTGTCATCTTCGATGACACTGCGACAGAAGTCAGGCTGACGCTCTGAGCGCTGATCCTGGAAAAGTTGCTTCCCGAGGTTGTCCATGGTGGTGCGAATTTCGCTGTCGTTGGCGACGATCTGCTCTTTGACAGTTCTGAGTCGACTCTCGAGGGTGGCCTTTTCGACCTTGAGTGATTGAGCAATGAGATCGAGGCGATGAAGATCGCTGCGAAGGGTTTCGGTATCGAGTATGGGGTGTTGGAGGGGGGGTTGAAGATCAAGGGGCAGCAAGTCAGAATGCCGATCTGAAGACATGCTGAGTGAACAATGAGGCAGAAGTGACAAAACGAACTGGGAGATATAGTCACCCGCAATAGTGCGCACTATGTCACATGAGCTCCGCGAACTGCCTCTTTGTTGTGAAGTGAAGTGACAGGCGGCATCCCAGGGCTGTTGACGCAAGAAAAACTTCACTTTTCAACGTCACCTCCAACAGCTGATATCATATTGAAGGGGTGAATGCTCAGGATGTGGTCTGGACTGGCACCGAGGATAGGGGCACGATGATCAATGGACTGCCTTTTCCAAAGACAGTAGCCTGGTTTGTTTGATGCAGGTAGCTATACAAGTGAATTAACGTCATGTAATAGTACGATACCTGGGACATCGTAATGTAGCTTGACTAGGGCGCGGCGTCCATGAACCCAAACTGTGTCGACGTGAATTCGCGTCGCGAGCACCCGATATCAATATACGCCGCGAGCACCTGCTTAGAACCCCTGTGTGTCGTTATTTTCCGCGTCGCGAATGCCCTGTATTATCTACCTCGCTATTGTTTCGCGCCGCGAGCACCCGCTTACCTCTTGCTATATAGTCACATGAATATATGTTGCGAGTACTTGATACTAGAAACGTCGCAATTACTGTACGCCGGGAGCACCCACTTGCCTCCCATTCTGACGTCAATATATATCGCGACCTCTCCAGTAACACCTATGCCATCTGGCATAATTCTATGCTGCGCACTCTCCGACACCAATCCACTCCAACTTGCATCTGTGAGCGGCAGCGACCTGGGGCCATCCCATAGTGCCAAGCCGGTGTCGATCTAAGCGGAGCATCTCCGCATGACACTAAGAAATTTAGTACTTTAGTTAGGCGACTGCAGGTGCCACGGTGCTTGGGCAGAAACTTGTGCAACCTCCCCTCACATCCTCGAAGCCTGTCAGAGATCATACCTAGAAATTCGGTTACCTTTGTCTTTAGCTATCTACCCATCGAGCAATCCCTCAACTTCCTCTCACGTCCCTCTGAGGACCATGGTCTTGCATCATGACGCTGCAAGGTCAGGGTCCCGACCCAAGTGAACGCATCCTCGCCGATCTACGAAGCAAGAACGACGAAGTCAAATACAAGGCTGCAGGCGAGCTGCGTGATTTAATAACACTGCTGTCTAGAGGTACGTTGGTTTGCTCAGAGCGCAGAAATGTACTCACTTTTGGGAAGAATGGTCGCCCGAACGCTTCAGCGCCTTCTACGACAAAGTCACCAACCGCATCTCTACCCTCATTGTCCAGGCACCCGATGCCAGCGACAAAGTCGGGGGTGTCATAGCCCTCGACCGACTCATAGACTGCGATGCCATCGATTCGGCCCAGAAAGCTTCAAAGTACTCGAATTATCTGCGCGCAGCGTTAAAGAGCAATGATTACAGTGTCCTGGACGCGGCCGCTCGTGCCCTGGGCCATCTGGCTCGACCGGGAGGAGCATACACAGCAGAGCTGGTTGAGGCCGAATTGACATCTGCGTTTGAGTGGTTACAACCCGAGAGCAAGCAGGAAAGCCGTAAACTGGCCTCGGTGCTCCTCATACGCGAACTGGCCAAGAATTCTCCTACTCTGGTATACGGCTTCATACCCCAGATCTTCGACCTGATCTGGAACGCCCTCCGAGACCCTAAAGACCTCATACGTCGAATCGCCGCCCAGTCCGTCAGCGCGTGTTTTGGTGTTATGGTTGCAAGAGACGTACAATTTCAAAATCACTGGTTTGCCAAAATATACACGAAGACGCTCGAAGGTTTCCGTCCTAATACAACGGTCGACGAGACGCTCGGCTCTCTTCTCATCCTGAATGAGCTTCTTCAGCAAGGAAACATGTTCATGCATGACTTCTACAGAAATGCTTGCGAGATTGTACTGCGCTTCAAAGATCACCGCGACCCAAGAATTCGAACCCAGATCGTCCAAATCATTCCCGTACTGGCAGAATACGCGCCTTTGGAGTTTATTAACAATTATCTCCATAAATTCATGGTATATCTTCAGGCACAGCTCAAGCGCGATAAAGAACGGAATCAAGCATTCGTCGCCATTGGTCAAATTGCAAATGCTGTCGGTAGTGCAATGGCCCAGTATCTAGATGGCATCATTCTCTACATTCGAGAGTCGTTGAGCGCAAAGACTAAGAATCGAGCTGCTGTTGACGAGGGTCCGATGTTCAAATGCATCAGCATGCTTGCAGGTGCTGTCGGACAAACTCTCAGCAAGTACATGGAAGCCCTCCTTGATCCTATTTTCGCCTGTGGTCTTACAGACCCAATGGAGCAAGCACTTGAGGATATGGCACACAATATTCCGCCCATTCGAGCGACTATCCAAGATAAGCTGTTGGACCTGCTCAGTCTGATCCTAGTCCGGACTCCCTATCGCCCGCTAGGATGCCCGCCAAATACTACCCCTCCCCTTCCTTCTTTCGCCAAAGACTACGGTGGCATGCCTGCTGAACACAAGGATCATGAGATTACGCTGGCTCTTAGAACACTGGGGAAGTTCGATTTTTCGGGTCATATCTTGAACGAGTTCGTTAGAGACGTCACGCTCCGCTATGCCACAAACGAGAACCCCGACATCCGTCGCGCAGCTGCTCTGACTTGCTGCCAATTGTTTATGCTTGATCCTATCCTCCACCAAACCAGCAATAATGCCATTCAGGTTGTCGGAGAAGTGGTTGACAAGCTCTTGACTGTGGCTGTTGGAGACCCTGACGCTGATATCAGAGTGACCATACTACGCGCGCTGGATCGGAAATTCGACAAACACTTGGCTCGGCCAGAGAACATAAGATGTCTCTTCCTAGCAGTCAATGACGAAGTCTTTCCTGTTCGCGAAGCTGCAATCGAGATTATCGGTAGATTGACTACCGTCAACCCGGCATACGTATTCCCACCTCTACGAAAGCTCCTGGTTAATCTCCTCACCGGGCTCGGATATTCGAACACGGCGAAACAAAAGGAAGAAAGCGCACGATTGATAAGTTTGTTCGTGTCGAATGCCACTTCCCTTGTTAGGACCTATGTCGAATCTATGGTTTCTGCACTCCTACCTAAAGCAACGGATCTGAATCCCGGTGTTGCTTCAACAACAATAAAGGCACTTGGAGATCTCACCTCTGTAGGCGGAGAGGAGATGGCTCAACATATTCCTGAGCTTATGCCCATTATCATCGATGCTCTTCAAGATCTTGCTTCACACGAGAAACGCGAAGCCGCCATGCAGACGTTAAGCTCTCTCGCAATCAATTCACAATATGTGATCGATCCTTACATGGAATACCCCGAACTTCTTGGTATCCTGATCAACATCATCAAGACAGAAGCTCACGAAGAGCTGAGAACAGACGCAATCAAGCTGGTGGGAGTTTTGGGTGCTTTGGACCCTTACAAATACCAACAACTGAGCGAATCAGTCGCCGAAAAGCAGAGCAAGGCAGAGACACAGCCAGTATCGGATGTCGCACTAATAATGCAAGGCTTGACACCGTCGAACGAGGAGTATTACCCGACAGTGGTCATCAATACTCTGATGCAGACAATCCTGGCTGATCATACCTTGGTCCAGTACCACAGTATGGTGATCGACGCAGTTGTGACCATTTTCAAAACTATTGGTATGAAATGTGTCCCATTTCTGGGTCAGATCGTTCCTGGCTTTCTTAGCGTCATTCGCAGCTCTCCACCACCCCGTCTAGAATCCTACTTCAATCAACTTGCAGTCCTTGTCAACATCGTTCGACAACACATACGCGCCTTCTTGCCAGAAATTATCGAGGTTATCAGAGAGTTCTGGAACATGTCTAGACAGGTCCAATCTACTATCCTGTCTCTGATTGAAGCCATCTCCAAGTCTCTTGAAGGGGAATTCCGACGATACTTGGCGGGCCTTCTTCCCCTTATGCTAGGGGTCATTGAAAACGACACTGATTTGAGGAGAGAGTCCTCGGTCCGCATTCTCCATACATTCCTTGTCTTTGGTTCCAGTGGCGAAGAGTACATGCACATGATTGTACCAGCTGTTGTCGGCATTTTTGAGAATCCTGCAGCACCTTCTAATGCTCGCCGAGCAGCAATTGACACTCTTGGCAAGTTGTCTCGCACTGTCAATGTAACAGACTTTGCATCTTTAATGATTCACCCTCTGGCTAAGATGCTGGCTTCGCCTGAAAAAGCCACGACCAATTCCTCGGAACGACCTTTGAAATCTGCTGCTCTCGATTGTATCTGCGCCTTGATATATCATCTCGGGCAAGACTTTGTGCATTATCTGCCCCTTGTCGAAAGGTCCGCCAAAGCGGGTCAGATAAACTCGGAAAGATTTCAGAAGCTGATCGAGAACTTCAAGACTGGGAAAGCCCTCCCTGTGGACTTCTATCCGGAGGAACAGTACGGATCAACGGCTGATGAAACGAGTTACGCCAATATTACGTCGATGAGACTTCCTGTCAATCAACAGCACTTGAAGAATGCTTGGGATACTTCCCAGAAGTCGACAAAGGAAGATTGGCAAGAATGGATGCGCAGATTCAGTGTAGAGTTGCTCAAAGAGTCCCCATCTCACGCTCTGAGGGCTTGTGCCAGTCTAGCGGGTGTATTCCAGCCTTTGGCCAAGGATTTATTCAATTCTGCATTTGTGTCGTGCTGGACTGAATTATATGATCAGTATCAAGAAGAGCTAATCCGGTCGATTGAGAAAGCCTTAACATCGCCACACATACCTCCGGACATCCTGCAAACATTGCTCAATCTCGCCGAATTCATGGAACACGATGACAAGTCTCTGCCTATCGACATCCGTACTCTGGGCAGATTTGCAGCCAAATGTCATGCTTTTGCGAAAGCATTGCATTACAAGGAGCTCGAGTTTGAACAAGATCAAAACAGCCAAAGTGTGGAAGCTTTGATCAGCATCAACAATCAACTCCAACAATCCGATGCGGCTATTGGTATTCTACGCAGAGCACAAGCCTTCGGCGAAGTCGAGTTGAAAGAAGCTTGGTTTGAGAAGCTTCAGAGGTGGGAGGAAGCTCTATCAGCATACCAGAAGCGAGAGAAGATCGAACCTGATAATTTTGATATTGTCATGGGAAAAATGAGGTGTCTGCACGCTTTGGGCGAATGGAAGATTTTGTCAGAAATTGCTCAAGAACATTGGAACAGCGCTTCGACAGAAAACCGCAAGAACATGTCTGCCCTAGCTGCAGCTGCGGCTTGGGGTAGAGGCGAGTGGGATCTCATGGACAATTACATCAGTGTCATGAAAGAGAGCTCTCCCGACAGGGCTTTCTTTGGCGCCATTCTTGCTATTCAACGCAACAATTTTGGCGACGCTCAGAATTTCATCGTCCGTGCCCGAGATGGTGTCAACTCAGAAATCACCGCGACTATTGGCGAGTCTTACAACCGCGCCTACAGTGTGGTAGTACGAACCCAGATGCTTGCGGAACTTGAGGAGATCATCACCTATAAACAGAGCGAGGGCAACCTCGAAAAACAAGAGTCTTTGAAGATGCTGTGGAATAAGCGACTTTTAGGATGTCAATCCAACGTGGAAGTCTGGCAACGCATGCTCAAAGTGCGCGCCCTTGTCCTGAAACCCACAGACAATTCGGACATCTGGATCAAGTTTGCAAATCTTTGCCGAAAGTCGGAACGCATTGGATTAGCAGAACGATCTCTTTCATCTCTTGGAGGTGGAGGAAATCTTGCTGCTAACCTTGCTGACGCCCCGCCCGCAGTCGCGTATGCGAGACTGAAGTTCACCTGGGCAACCGGGCGTCAGGAGACAGCTCTAACAGCTTTGCGGGACTTTTCAGCTCGACTAGCTGATGATTTCCAGCAAGCAAATACGACCCTGGTAAATGGCACCCACAATGAACGAGCCGGCCACATGAATGGTATGGATATGAATGGGCACGACTTGCTAGCTCAAAGAAGGAGGCACGAGGAGCTCGACAAATATTCGAAACTTCTAGCCAAATGTTACCTCCGACAAGGCGAATGGCAATCATTCTTGCTGAGAGGTGACTGGACGAGTCAAGGGGCTCAGGATGCCGTACGAGACATCCTGAACTCATACCAACTTGCGACACAATACAACGAGTCTTGGTACAAGGCATGGCATGCTTATGCACTTGCAAACTTTGAAGTTGTCACATCCGTGGTGTCTCACACTGATCAGGAGAAGGTACGCAACATTCCGGAACAGGTGGTCCACGCGCATGTCGTTCCTGCTATCGGAGGGTTCTTCCGATCAATAGCTCTATCCAAGACCAGCTCACTGCAAGACACCCTCCGACTCTTAACGCTGTGGTTTGCTCATGGCGGACATAGCGAAGTGAATCAAGTCGTCATCGAGGGCTTCGCTTCTGTCAGCATCGACACCTGGCTAGAGGTCATTCCTCAATTGATTGCCAGGATCAACCAACCAAACGTGAGAGTTCGTGCTGCGGTGCATAGGCTTCTGGCGGAAGTGGGCAAAGCACATCCTCAGGCACTGGTTTACCCCTTGACCGTTGCGATGAAATCTTCGGTCACTCGAAGAGCCAACTCAGCAACCCAAATCATGGACAACATGAGATCACACAGCGCTAGACTAGTTGAGCAAGCGGATCTTGTGAGTCATGAACTCATCCGGGTGGCTGTCCTTTGGCACGAACTGTGGCACGAGGGTCTGGAAGAAGCGTCACGCTTATACTTTGGTGACCATGATGTGGAAGGCATGCTTGCTACACTTGCTCCTCTTCACGAGCTCCTGGATCGAGGCGCTGAGACTCTGCGAGAAGTCTCGTTTGCTCAAGCTTTCGGTCACGATCTTGCAGAAGCTAGAGCCTTTTGCAACGCATTCCGCCGATCAAGGGAGATCGGAGACCTCAACCAAGCCTGGGATCTGTACTACGCCGTCTTCCGGAAAATTGCTCGACAACTACCGCAGCTTATGAGCCTTGACCTTAAGTATGTCTCGCCACGTCTGAAGGATGCGCACGACCTGGATCTGGCTGTCCCGGGTACATATCAGTCAGGCAAGCCTATAATCAAGATTGTGAGCTTCGACCACGTTCTTGCTGTGATACCGTCAAAGCAACGACCACGAAAGATGACATTGAAAGGCTCAGATGGCATTCAGTATGCATTCCTCCTCAAAGGTCACGAAGATATTCGACAAGATGAACGTGTCATGCAACTGTTTGGCCTCGTTAACACGCTCCTCAACAACGATACCGAGTCTTTCAAACGGCATCTCAATATCCAAAGATTTCCGGCTATTCCTCTGTCCCAAAACTCTGGATTGCTTGGATGGGTTCCCAATTCAGACACTCTGCACAACTTAGTCAAAGACTATCGTGAGACGCGGCGAATCCTGCTCAATATTGAACACAGAATCATGTTACAGATGGCTCCAGACTACGACAATCTTACGCTCATGCAGAAAGTGGAAGTATTTGGCTACGCCATGGACAATACGACTGGAAAAGATTTGTACCGTGTGCTCTGGCTCAAGTCGAAGAGTTCTGAAGCCTGGCTTGATCGTCGGACGAACTACACTCGTTCGTTGGCTGTCATGTCAATGGTTGGGTATATCCTTGGTTTGGGTGATCGACATCCATCGAATCTCATGCTTGATCGAATTACTGGAAAGATCGTTCATATTGATTTTGGCGACTGCTTTGAAGTGGCCATGCACAGAGAAAAATACCCAGAAAGAGTTCCTTTCCGACTTACACGCATGCTGACCTTCGCCATGGAAGTCAGCAATATTGAGGGGTCATTCCGTATCACTTGCGAGAACGTCATGCGCGTCATTCGCGAAAACAAGGAGTCCTTACTGGCTGTGCTTGAAGCCTTTATCCATGACCCATTGCTTAACTGGCGTCTCAACACCCGGGAATCTCCTCCTCGACCTCATTTCCGGTCTGAGCGCCGACAAAGCATTATTGACACACCAGGTGCCCCACATGAAGACTACGACAGAAGTCCCATGGAAAGTGCACACAACCCAGCAGCACTGATGAATGCTCAGGCCCAAGGAACTAGCCACGTTGGAGCACCACCTGGTCGCCGACATCGCCGAAGTAGTATTCTTGATCCAGCAATGGGTGGCGGCAGTGTGCTTGACAAGACCATGGAGCTCAATAACACAGCTGCACAGGAAGCTAAAGAAGTTCAAAATGCGCGTGCGCTTCAAGTTCTTGCGCGCGTCAAAGAGAAGCTGACTGGGCGAGACTTCAAGCCTACAGCACCAGGAACGCAGTCAAATGCAGTTACGCAGGCTCTTCGGTCAGATGTGAATGGCTTGGGTCTTGAATCTATTATGACTGTTAACGGCGGTGCGCTGAACAATGTTCCGAATGGAACAATTGGTGCTATGGTTGACACTCACGCACAAATGACGGATCTCGGTAGCCAAAGTCAATCGAAGCAAGCGAACATTATTCCGGGCAGTACCCCGGAGACAACTATGGCAGGGATTGGTGGACTCGGCGTTAGTGAACAGGTGGATCGATTGATCGTACAAGCGACAAACGTGGAGAATCTGTGCCAACATTACATCGGATGGTGTTCATTCTGGTAAAGAGCTACTAGGGCCAGGGCTAGGGTTCATGGGGTGAGGCATTCCTTAGGATAGGGAGTACTGCCCGGAGCCATATCTTTCTCCCAAAGGTCGAACAGGAATAGGACGAGAAAGATCCTTCTGTTCTTTATGGTAGATGGAATCCTGGTCTTCATACGGCGACCGCTTTTCTTTTTCTTCTCGAACCTCTGCATTGAACGAGTACGAAGCGTAGACGACTGGAATGGTACGTGCTCGATAAACCACTGGCATCTGCGAGCGAGAAAACGATTCGCGCTTGTGCTGACAATATGTACTGGTATGACTCTTTTGCATCGACAGGCAGAATCAATGGATGGGGCATTCCAATACCTGTTACCTAGAAGCATTTTGCGCATGTCTCCTCCCGCCCTCGAATGCTGTCCGGTACTAGCACGAGTGCTCGATTTACTGAGTGGAGACCAATCACAGGCGAGATATTAGAGTATTCATAAGCGAAAAGTAGATCGGTGTCATGTTTTCTTTCGTTCATTATGTGCAAACAGATGGCTAAAGAACCTTTCGTTGTGTGGCCTTCTCACGCGCTGGCTATGACTGACTCGAATGACATGGAGGAAAGGGGACAAAATGCTTTTCTGCTTTTCTGCTTTTCTCTAGCCCTTGCAAAAGTCTCCATTTCGGTTTTCGGGTACCCCGTTCCCTTTTTTTTTTAACTCTCGTATGCCTTGTCCGTCCTTTTGATCTTGATCTTGGCTTTCCCTCTGAAAAAGTGCAATGCTTCTGTAAACATAGAGAATCCTTGGCCCTCGTATGGAAAGGGGGGTATCCCCTTTTTATTTTTTCACCCAAAGAAAAACGCCACAGATTGGAAAGGAAGTGGATATCATGATTGGTTGATTGGTTGGTTGTTTTCTGGGTTCGCTCTCCGTTCTTTTTTTGGTGGATTATGCATGCATATGTAAGATCCCCGCGAGTGGTGTCTGTACTGGTTGATGAAGATTGATTCGCAGGGTTGACGGTATCGAATAGGAGAGCGAAGAAATTTGCGAGAGAAAGTCCCATGGAGGTGTGCTTGCTTGGCCAAGTCAAGCGTATCAAGGGCGTCTCTCATGCTATCAGTAATGTTCAGTGGTGGCCATTCGTGACACCATTGGTGCTCCCGTTCACCTGGGACCATTTTTTGACAACTTCTCTCCTCGTCCTGACTGCGTCGGCCAACTGTTCCAGCACCTCGACCGTGCTTTCCCAGTTGATGCACGCATCAGTGATGCTGATGCCCTTCTGAAGACTGGCAAGACCGCCCTGCGGGGGGACTTTCTGGTTGCCCTCGTTGATGTTGGATTCGATCATGACGGCCACGATGCTCTCCTCGCCATTTCTCAGCTGGTCGCCGATCTCCTGGGCCACTAGTGGCTGGTTCTTGTGGTTCTTCCTGGAGTTGCCGTGTGAACAGTCGATCATCATGACTTCTTTCTGGCCCTTGGATCGCAGGGCTTCTCGCGCAGCTTTTACTGAAGCGGCGTCGTAGTTTGTTCCCTTGGAGCCACCTCGTAGAATGACGAAGCCGTCCTCGTTGCCGCTGGTCTTTGTGATGGCGGCAAGACCTTGTTTCGTCACACCCATAAAGTAGTGTTTGGCGGCGGCGGCACCAACCGCGTCGATGGCGACAGACAGAGATCCGTCCGTGCCGTTCTTGAAGCCCATGGGGAAGGAGAGACCCGAGGCCAACTCTCGGTGCAGTTGAGATTCGGTGGTGCGTGCGCCAATGGCACCTAGCGAGATAAGATCTGCGAGGAACTGCGGGGAGATGGTATCGAGCATTTCAGAGGCAATCGGCATGCCCATAGAAGTGAGATCGGAGTAGAGTTGTCTTGAGACTCTCAGGCCCTTATTGATCTTGTAGGATTCATCAATGTCTGGGTCGTTGATCAGGCCCTTCCAGCCCACGGTTGTGCGTGGCTTTTCTAGGTATGCCCGCATGATGATGCACAGGTCGGATGAGAGCTTCTGGGAGAGGTCTTTTAGTCTCTGAGCATACTCAAGTGCGGTCGCAGGGTCATGGATTGAGCATGGTCCGACCATGACTAGAAGTCTGTCGTCTCGCTGGTGGATGATGTCTTTGCATGCTTGACGGCCTTTCGCAACCGTCTCGATTGAGGTTTGGGAAGCAGGGATCTCTGCTTGCAGGAGAGCAGGAGGGATCAGCGGGTCATAACCTTGGACTCGCACGTCCTCGGCGGGTATGGAGGAAGTAGAAGACATCTTGAGAGAAACGGACGACAAGGACACAGCACACAGCAAAAGTTTTCAATGAGTGAGTGAGAGATGTGAGGGATGAAGGAGGAAAGAGAGGAAGTAGAGAAACCACCGAAATATGATATATGGATTTGCGAGCTTGTTTGCAGCTCGTCAATTATGATTCACACCACTGCAAACTGCCAAAAGAGCAGGGCGTGCGGCGAGGAGTGGATGGATTATGACTGTGACTGCGACTGACCTCGCACGCACTTCGAGTCGCGCTGCTTCCCAAAAAAAAAGTTCGATTGGAAAGTGAGGGGGGAATTCGAAGGCGGTGTGGCACGTGCAGGCTGAGTGTGTGAATGGGTTGGCCACCTCGGATAAATGATTTTTCCATTGCTCCACACAGCGAGATTTCGCCGCAGGTGCGCAGGCGAGGCAGGCGAAGGCACGCACTGCACTGAGCTGAGACTGAGACTGAGCCACGGGATATGACGTCGATTTCCGATCTGGGTGTGGCTCAGGCTTGTTTCCATCTACCGTGGCTACGATTCGCGTTCCCCTTTGGCCTTCCGAAAGTGTCTGTCTCCCCTCGCATCAACTCCCTCTCACCGTCACCCTCATCCCAACTCCTCCACACTTTCAACTTCACCTTCTCTTTCTTTTTAAACCGCCTTTCCCATGTCATAACCATAACATCCCCTCCCCCCCTACATTGATACTACGTCAAGGTTTTACGGAAAGCTGACCCTCCGAGTCTTCTGTCCTGAGACCGGCTATTCGCCGTCCGTGTACCGCGCGCTCTGGTTGGCCCTCAATCAAATTATCCATGTTTCATCCACACAAAGTCGTCCATCCCCGACACTGCCACTGTTTGATCGACTCCCCTTGAACACGGGGCAGTGACCTTCTGTCGATATAACAGAAACATAAAAGAACTCCTTCAATCACGCAACGCATCATTTGACCCCTCATCCAATATCGCCAGAAAATCAACACCCATCAGATGTCTAATCCAGACGCCATGACGGACGGCGATACAACCTCGGGTGTCTTCAGCCTCAACATTTCCACCCCTTCTCCACAAAAGCGAAAACGACGCTCTGACCACCTAGACGACGAAGATTGCTTCTTTGGAAGTGCGCGTGACGCCAAAAGAAGACCAACCTCGACCCATCATTGTCTCCCATTCCGCTTATCTCCCGGAAGACCAAGCAATGTCTCGGTTCCTCCCGTCACCTTTTCACATTACACGTCCATCTACCAACAACCTCCCACTCCCATCGACACCTCGGATGACGAAAGCCTAGGACAGCAAGCAAAGGATGAAGACCCTTGGACCATCACCAAGCTCGACTCACAACCCGGTAGTGACTACAGCAACTCGTCGACGAAAGTCCAGGGAGCCGATTCTGATGTCGATATGGACCTGACCGTGCCCCTCGCCGCCCAACCACCGAGGATCCGCCGAGCTCGCTCCAACGACATCATCCCTCCTGAACGCGACACGAATCTCCTAGCCGTCATGGACAAGTTTGCCCGCGAACGCGTCCCGACACCCATCAGCAGCCACTTCGACTCTCGCGTCGACGAGTTGCCCAACGCGCCTCGGCATCAGTTCCCGCCCCTCCGCACGAATCTGAGCCCGATGATCGAGCAGGAATCGTGGATCAGTCGCGATGGCTTACCCAGTCCCGTCGATGACGATGACATGGATATGATGATGATGGACCGTGATGGGCCCAGTTACAATGGTGGCTGTAATGATGAACATCATGATGCGCACATGAGAAGTGGCAAGTACGGCCTAGACGGGAATTCCAGTCCCAGTGGTCGTGCAAGATCGGGCAGGCTGCACATGGGATTTCTGAATGGCTGCGAGAAGTGCATTCAAAAAGTCCCCGGCCATTACAGTCACATTATTTGGACGTGATGAAATGGCAAGAGAGACCGACCACGACAACACAGCGTGTCTATGTTTATGTTTATGTTTTGCTCTGCTAGCGCAAATGATGTATCTTTTATTGGCAGTCACGAAGGTTACGAAAATGGCATGTTTTAGAATGAAGCATGGCAATTATGATCAACAGGAAGAGAAACCGGCATCACTGGGCATATTGGGGTCTTGTGTTATTCATCATAGAAGAAGAACTTGGGTTGGGGCATCCGGAGAACGTCATTCTTCGTTTTGACAGGAGTTATTGTATTGTTCAGTGAAGCCTAGCTGTACAGATATGATTTTTACGATGCCCTATAGGTGCCCATAGTGAGTAGCCCATCATTTATCAAAGTCTGGGCTCATCCCACCCCACAATACAGTCGGTTCCTTTGAGTTCAGTCCCTAGGGTATATTGCTACTATGCCTAAGGCTTGCTGCTGCTATTGCTGCTGCCGCCACCACCTCGAATCCAACTCAGCCATCCTTGTCCTTGGCTCGTCGTAGCACCCGCAACATTACTGGCCATCACATCCAACGGTCCGCCCACCCGCACTGTCGGAGCAACAGTCTCCTGGCCTGACGATTCCGAGCCCACGGTTCTCGAGATGTACTCGACTCTGCCGGCCGGGACAGGCCGGCCCTTGGAATCAATGCCTACACCGGGAATCTCGCTGGGCGTGACGACCACCGCTTCTCGCACGATCGTGCCCGGTAGTGGAGCGGTGGTGGTGGGCTGGATCTCGCCTTCAATGTAGCCTTCCTGCCCAGCTTGGCCGGATTTCCTCGCCAGCCGGATCTGTTTCTCCCGCTCGGTTTCCTGTCCCATCTCGCCTTTCGCCAGCGTACCGCCCACAAGGCCCTTGACGCGGCCCCAGATGCCTGAACTATTGCTGCTACTTTCTTGTTGACTTGCGTCCTGTACGCTCTGCAATGTAGTCGGTCGCTCAACCTTTTTCTGCGGCTGTCCCGCACTCTCCTGTTCCAACAGGCTCAACTGCTCGGCCGTGGCCTCACCGCGCAGGAATGCACGGCGCGCGTCGTCCAGTCGCTCCAGCTCGCGTTCCACCCACGCTCGCTTCTGCCGCCGCGAGTGCGTCACAAGCGAGATCGTCCCATATGCTGTCACGCACACCGCCAGCCCGCTGAATAGGATCAGCCCGTATGCTGTCGCGCGGTGTGCGCGGTCTGCTAACACTCGCCCAGAGGCGATGAGACGATCGACGGGCGAGGAGGTCTCGGAGGCGATTTTGGCCCGGTGCGCGGCGCGCAGGCGTGCGACCTTTTCGAGTGGTGTTTCGTTCGAAGGGGGTGGTGGGCCTTGTGAAGAGTGTGAGGGTTTCGAGCTCGAAGGTGAGGGGGGAGAGGAGGGTTTGGAGGTGTTGGAGGAGGTGGATGATGAAGGTGCCGGTTTTGTTCTTCCCGTCTGTGATGATGGGTTGTATGTGAATGTGGTGGCGTGCGGTGTTGTGGATGTGAAGCGGGTGAATGTGTCGGACGGAGGACGTCGGGACGACATGTTGAATGAGAACGACGACTTCATCGTGAGATGTCTCTGTATTGTGGGTTTTTTTAGACGAGGATGAGAAAAAAGGTAATTGACCTCCTTTTTACAATAACGGCATTGAGACAATAAGAGAGAAGCTTTTAATATACAAGCAATAAAAAGAAATGGACAGTTGAAGTCATTTAGAGCCGGGCAGGCTCAAGATTTTGGAAAGAGGAAGCTTTGGAAAGGTGAACTACGATGGATGGCATGATTCTATGATGGAGGCTCGATCAATCTGCGCCAATGTCTTTGATCCACTTTTTGGTGAAGAATTCCTACGGTGAGCCATACATGCTTACACGCAAGTAATTTTCAAGTTGTCGTTCAAGCTCGGGCTTCAGTCCATCTCTCTTCATATTCGTTGTCGTCGTCCCCTATCGCCAGTTGTTGTCTTATGCGGCTTTTCCAGCTGCCTTGGCCACCATTGCCTTCACCTCATCTTCAAAATTCTCATCTGGCAACCCAAACCTCTTATTCCAAAGCCCCTTCGTCTTGGAATATTCGTCATACCCTCCGTGATTCATCATAATCAGCATGATGGCCGCCACGGAGCCCTGGATAAAGGTCGGTCCTTGCGCCGGATCCGACTTGATCTTCTCCTGTGAGTCTCTGCTCACGTCCTCCATTTTCGCATGAGTCACCTCGAATTTCTCCCCGGTGAATTTTTCAAGCGCTTTCAAGATCTGATTCTGCGTGATGGTGTAGCTATTGACGTAGACGTACTGGTTCGCGGTCTCGTCCGGGCGCTCCAGGATAGCTAGAACCGAGCGACCAATTTGCCGCAGATTCGTGACTTCGAATTCAATATCTCCTCCATCGAAGATGGTCATCTTCTTCTCCGCAATGTTCAAGCCATACAACCCTGGAAACTCGAAGTTTGCGTCGAAGAATCCGCCAACAGTGACTCCAGTCCAGGACAAACCAGTATTTTCTTTTGTCTTGAGGTAGGCGATTGTTCCAATCTTCGCTAACGCCACTGGGATCAGCTCTCCGATACTCGGATCCGAGGTGTCCACTCCATACTCCGAAGGCAGGAAACGTCGCACACCCGCTTCGACGGCGGCGTCGATGAGAGGTACCTGTTGACCAACTGAGAATGTGGTGATACATGATAAGACCGCGTCTTGGCCCCGAAATGCATCCACCAGCTTCTCGTGGGTATATTCCGTCCTGATAACCTTGACTCCCTCTGGAAACGTTGAGTTCGAAGATTCTCGAGTCAGAGCGGTGACCTCGAACTTTTTGTCATTCAAGAGGGCTTGGACGATGGGTTTTCCTACAGCGCCAGACGCGCCGACAACAGTGACTTTTCTGATGGACGTGGTTGCCATGATGCTCGTTCAATATTGAGATAGAAGAATGGATTCAAATTGATTGTTCGAGGATGTTATTGTTGATCGATTTGAAGAGGAGAGCAAGCCATTCTTATACACCTCAGGACCTTCCTTGTCTTGTATTGTCTGCCCATTGCACGTCACTGTTCCAGCTCACTCCTATCCCTCTTCGTACAAAGGGTCGAAGAATCGCATTTCCCGTTCAAGAATAGTCTCCGACAATCTGAAGGTAAGCAAATACTGATTCTTAATCCCCGCCGAAGAAGAAGCCTGTCTGGATCTGGAACTCCATCCTAAGAGTCATTTCTATACAGCCTTGTTAGCTAAGCCGCCTCGAAGTTGAAGCCAAGCAAGAAATTTCCGCCAGGCTTTCAGCGGACATAAGAGACGAAACCCTAAAGCTCTGCAGCCTTGCGACTACGATTGACAAAAACGTTTTAGTCTCCGACAATTTCAGGCCCCCCGCTAATGTTTGACGAGGCCGAGGATGCGTGGATGCATAAGATGTTCTTCCCGCCCAGTTTGAGATCTGACTTTCTTTTCCATCAACACCTGTTACGTCCGAAAGGTGGTGACTCATTCAATCAATCTGGCAGCAGAATAAACGCACACGCGAATCATACCTCGGGATATAACCGAGTAGCCGTTGGGATACTTAGAAAAGCAACCAGCACACTGTCAGCACTTCGCAGAGCTCTCGTCAGACTACCCGCCGCAATCTACCATCTCGATCTCACTGAGAAAAGGGGGACAGCGAATGCGAAGCAAGCTCTCGCGAGGATGTCAATCATGTATTCGAGCTAAAAAGCGATGCACGCGGGCTTTGCCCAAGTGTTCACGATGTCTCAAGAAATGGCTGCCTTGTTCATACGAGAATGAGCCTCTTACGGATTATTCTGGACCAGTACAGAAGTCGCAGGCTTCATCTATTGCAGCACAACAAAGACCCTTGTCCACCCGTGGCAGGCTCTGGGAATGTTATCATGGAGAAATCTTCTGGACTGGTCACCTCGACCTGTCTATCTTCCGTATGACAGAGCCCGTGATGTTTTTGCCTATGGACAACGAGACTCACGCAGATCTGGTTCGAACCCTTACGACCTATCCAGTGGAATTCTCCACTACCAGCGCGACTTGCTTCATTCACCAAGAAATATTCGAACGCTTTCAACCACAATCGTTGAAGATGGTCCGGACTATTTGTAAGATGAAGATCTGCGCAGGGTCAGGTTCCTCCACTGAAAGCTATACAAAGGCGCAGAACGCCTTGGTGGAGCAGCTTCTGTTGACTGCAAGCTCAACTGTTAGCTTCATGGACACGTTGGCGTTCGTTCAAGCCCTATGTCTGCTGCAAATTATGACCTTCTTTTCCTGGAAATCGACCGAGAAAGAGCATACGGAGGCCATCGCTCGTCTTCCGCTACTCGTAGAATGGACCCACAAGCTATGGGAGTGTGCTCCTGCTGAGTTACCAAGCACTCTCACAAAACGCGAGGCATATTTCGTGGCTGAAGCCGTTCGCAGGACCATCCTTGTGTCGCACAATATTCAAGGAAACTGCAGAGTCGCCAAGACGGGTTTCTTCAAGCACACCATCTTTACCGAGAGTCTCCCTTTTGGAGAGAATGCCTGGTTGTGGGCCTCCCGAGAACATGAGGGTCCATGTACTAAATATTCTACGCTCCTTTCATACCGAGAATATTGCGACCGGTGGGCTGATGGCCTAGTCAAGACAGCAACGCCATTTGAAAGGATGCTTCTGGTTGGCTGTAAAGGTAAAGCAGCCGTCGATGAGGTTTTAGGGCCGGACACCTTTCACACGCCGTGTACGTAAATTCATATAGCGGTAAATAGTCAATGTAAAGATTCTGTCTTTTGTACTGCTGAACCTCAAGTTGAAGGGGTGCAGGTGTCACCTTGTCACGTGCCGTGTATGACGGCGAGGACAGCCACCCAGGGGGTGTCAGAAATACCCGGCCAGGGCGGGCAACCCAACCGAGGCATATATTACACATTGGTTACATATTGGTTACACATTAGGTGCTACGAACCGGCCTTTGTGACGGCCAAACCCCACCCGGGAACGAAACTATAACGAGGGCAGCCTTGCGGGTAGGGCGAGGCAGGGCCGGGTCACGTGACTACCGAAAAAAGGGAATACCTATTCCATCCATTGCACTGTCGCATGCCAAGGGCTTACAACACTTGCAACACTCCAACAACAAACACTACCTATACAGGAGACCATGGCTGAGTATGTAGACACAGTCATACCCACTTCTCTCGGGAAGTGTAGTCACCTTCATTATTGATCCTACCCCTACTAGTGGAGTAGTATCACCTGAACACCGTTCGCGTCTACTGTTCGAAGTATACAGTCCTAGCATTGTCCCTAAACTTGCCCCACTTGTCAGTAGACGATAAGTCTGACGACCTATCTAGGTTCAGATCTTGATACAATAGTTCTAAAGACTCTGTTATGTGAGAACTTTTATATCTAGTAAATCGTCACAGCTTGCAAACGGTTTGTACAATGTCTAATTAGAATGACGGAATCCGAGCTCGTCGCTGTAGGGACTATGAGACTTCTGATTCCATAATCGGATAAGTGACGAAGGTCTTCGGAACATCTCTTCTGCGGTGTTTGTAGGGAAAATGTCATCAACGCGTCTCATAGTGTACACCATAACGGCTGACACGATATTAAACATCTCTTGTCATCCGTGCTTGGCTGACAGGAGCACATTCGCTAATGCCGCCATTTCATCGAATATAGATCTATCCGAGTCTTCATCCATAGTCTGGTTCGCGAGCGGAGAACGTCACGGATTATTCAAGGGCCGGAAATGAGGTAAGAACTAACTTTCTATGAATGCAACCTGCGCCAGAAGATCAATTATTTCGGTAATTAAACCGTCTAGCGCATTGTTATTCTAATACTAATTTTCTATGTTATGTCTTCTAGCTCGGGAAAAGTAGGGGGAGATCATTTTGGTCCCGTTTTTGGGAATGCTGCGACAACATCTTTACGATGTTGATCTCGATCTCGAGAGGTCGGGTTGTGATCGAGGTCCGACGTCAGGACAGGGGAATTAGAGGATCTTCTAACAGCTCGAGATTGAAGAAGATACAGATCCAAAATGCAGCAGGTAATCTTGGTAGAATAGGGTCGAAGCACAGCGAAATGCGCAGCCAGCATCGCAGCTAGCAGGCTCTGTCGCTGCCAAGCGTCATCGAGACTCAATTCTTCACTACTCGACAAGCTGCATACATGCATCGGCCGCAATCATCTTGGTGCCACCACAATCCAGAAGATGCTAACCATGAACGTCGTCGAGTCTTTTCAAATACCTATCCTCCCGGAAACTTGTTCCAATATGACCTTGGCTTGCCTGTGGACATCCAAGACGAAGATCTCAAGCGCCATGGAAGGGTTCGCCACGACGACACCGACATGCGCACTGAGGGATTCGGTGTTTTAGTGCTGAGATCCGGCATGACGCCAGAACTGCCGTGACAGTACGCACAGATGCCACCCAATCTGACGCCTTTGCGGCACGATACCAAGGATGCGATTCGGTAATATCGAGCTGTTTGGGTATCGGGCAAAACGTTTTCGGTGAAGGGATTCCGCGGACCGCAGAAAATCTGCACGTCCGGCACAATAAGATCAATCGTATCGGTTGCCAGAATGAAATCCTTGAGAGAGAAGTAAAACGACTCATGGACTCACAAACTACTCTGCGAAAGATCAAAGCCTTGCGGCTACACGGAAACCATGATATTCGGGTTGAGACCATTCCCCCAACACTCTGTGGGCCGGACGAGGTCCGAGTCAATGTCGAATATTGCGGAATCTGTGGTTCTGACCTACACGAATACCTTGAAGGCCCAATCATTGCCCCAAAGCCTGGGCAGACTCATCCGTTTACCGGCTGTGCGCTGCCCGTAGTGATGGGACACGAAATATCGGGTGTGATCAGTGAACTTGGGAAATGTACTACCGGCCTCTCCCTGGGACAAAAAGTAGCAGTTAATCCTGTGTTGCACGATAAACAGCACGGACGGAAGGCTTGTCAAAGCTGCTCCAATGGAAGACCGAACATCTGCGCACACATCGCTTACTACGGCGTTGGAGGTCCCGGAGGTGGGTTCTCGGAAGAAATTGTCGTCAAGGCCAGCAATGTGTATCCCCTTCCAGATGGAGTATCTCTTCAGGAAGGAGCATTAGTAGAGCCCTTGGCCGTCGCTTGGCGCAGTATTCGTCTTTCCAAGTTCCAGCGAGGGCAAGACGCTCTGGTCCTAGGTGCTGGACCGATTGGCCTCGCACTCATTCTCATTCTGAAGTCCTGGGGTGCTCGTTCGATTCTCGTGAGTGAGACGATACAGAAGCGGAGAGATCAAGCAAAAGCCTTCGGTGCCACGGACACCATCGACCCAACACACATTCTGAGCGACGACCTTGTGAAAGCAGCCTGCGCCACATCCGCAGACAACGCTGGGGTCCATGTAGCGTTCGATGCTATAGGCCTACAGACCACGTTCGATACCGCGATCGCTGCGACGAGGCCTGGTGGTACGATCTACAACATCGCGATCCATAGGGAAGCTCTGGCCTTCGATCCAAACAACGTGACACTTACAGAGAAGGTTTTCACAGGAGGTATCGCATATACGCATGAAGACTTTGTTGCCGTTATTTGTGCGTTGAATGACGGCTCGCTCGCCACCGAGGGTATTGTCACCTCAATCGTCCCTTTGAACGACGTCATCGAAAGAGGGTTCCGCACGTTGCTCCTCAACAAGAAGGATCATATTAAAATCCTGATTCAACCGCGTCGACCGATCTGACCATTCTACTGGCCCGAATTCTGTTCGTATCGTCGAAAGCAAATATCGATTGGCTGTAAAGGCAAAATCGCAAGGGTAGAAATTTCGACCGCCTGATTTCCACGGCGTTGGGTCTCCCTGGACTGACTCGTCCGAAAATATAAAAGCGTATTATAACTCCATCTAATTGGTATTCTGATCCATAAAACACTTGGATGCTTTAAAGCCGGTGGCTCGAAGGGCTAGAGAGTGGCATCGAGTACTAGTAGTGGAGCTGTGAGGCAGAAATAGGACATTAGAGATGTACGGGTGGTAAAAAGACGAGGCAAGAGGTTTCTGCTCTCCACGATAATGAGCTAACAAATCACCAAGAACGAGACACGGTCTTGGACACCAATCTTCATGATAATTACCAAAATCCTTATTCGCTCGTCTCCAGATACATGTCCAATGACTTTGGATTTCTCACCCGGAGTTTGACGTCCAGTCCCGACTGCACTACGAGCCATCCGGCCGTTGCGACATAGCGAGCCGGGTCCACGAGGTCCAACTCAAAATGCCGCAGTATTTCTGGAACTAGCTTCGCAATCTCCAGCATGGCAACGTGGCGGCCAATACCTGTGGCTCCACATTAGACGAGTCTATTTCTGCTTGGGATATATCACTTACAGGTTCGAGAGCCGGCGCCAAAGGCGAAATTGTACCGCTCCAACAGCTTAACCTTGTCTTCGCTGGCATCCATCCACCTCTCGGGCACCCATTCGTCGGCGTCGGCACCGTACACGTCCTTGTCCCGGTGGACGGTCCACGCGTTGCAGCCCACCTCGGTACCGCCGGGAATGAAGACGCCACAGATGTTGGTACCCTGAGCAGGCACAACTCGGGGGAGTATCATGCCCAGGGCCGGATGCAGGCGCAGAGATTCCTTGATGCAAGCCTGGAGGAAAAGCATCTGGCGCGCCTCAGCCCACGAGAAGTGATAGCTGAACGAGTCATAGCCGCCCTCTCTCCGTCGCAGTGTCTGAACAATTTCCCTCATAACCGTCTTCAGCCTCATGGGATCCGTCAAGAGGTAGAAGAGCACCGCGCGAAGGGCGATGGCGGTAGTGTCGCTACCCGCGCTAACATTTGTCACCGCAAAGTCCTTGAGCTGATCGTCAGTCATCACGTCCGGATATTTTTCCTGGGCCATCCGAAAGCGTGTGACAAAGTCCGGTCGGAACTTTTCGTGATCGGAAGGATCGTGTGCGTCAACATGCTTTTCGGTAAACCGAACGATGGCATTAGGTTTCGCCATAAGACGTGCGAGGGGGTTGTTGAGGCGGAACCACTTGTCCAGCCATGGCAATTGTCCCATGGTGCCTAGGTATGTCATGTGCTGGGCTGTATGGTGTAGCATTTTGTCCAGGTCGTGGCCGGCTTCGAGGAACCCAAATCGTTTGCTGAAGGTGATGGCTCCCAGCACGTCGAAGGCGTACATCTGGAGCCAAGTCGCGAGGTCACACTCCTGGCTCGTTTGAACGAAACGCTTCTCGAGCTCGTTGAATAAGACGTCTGTGGTTGCATCCATTAGGGGTTCGTAGTCGACGACGGTACTCATGGAGTAGGCATTATTTACGGGCCTTCTCAAACGGGCGTGGAGCTTCTCGTCCCTCGTCGATGAAAGATTCGGCATTACTTCGCCGCGAAGGCTCTTAAAGCTATGGGTGATGTATGCCTCGCCCTGCACTTTCTGGTCAGCATGAGGCTGCTGAACTCGTGGCATGGTTGAGAGTACATACTTTATCGAAGATAGGAGTCAGGCCGTAGATGTGGGCGACTTCGGTTGCGTCCGAGACTGAGATCTGGTTTGGGCCCACACGAAGCAGCTTGGATTTGTACCGTCTGTGTAATTGGAAGTCGTCAACACATTTGCCCGCCTTCCCATGGTAATATCTCCAGACGTCAGTCAATCCAGCCAGTAGTGGGCCCGGAATATAGGAGAGTCGGCGGTAGTTGTAGACGAGTCTCGCCACGTACAACAGGCAAATAATTGCCCACCAGCTGTGCTGGATTATTTGTTTGAAAAGTAACACAAAAGACATGTTCTTAGTCGTCTAAGAAATGAGCGAACCCCAGGTGGCTTGTTGCCCCGCCCGTCAACCATGAACAAGGAGTTATATGATTACATCGTTCTGACGAGGTGGTCAGTCGTAGGCTTAACTCGTCATATGCAACTTTTTCTCTCTTTGGAATTCTCTAGCACTAGAAGCCTACATCATCCTCGGCATCATCTCCGCGGATTTTATCACCGCAAAAAGGCGAGTGAAACCTCGGGTCTAGCTGCAGCTGTAGTCCATGATGCTGGTCTCTGAAACTAAGGTTAGCTGCTTTTTTATTTTTGTCACGGTCCGAACTGCCAAGTTACGACTCTATATCAAATCTGTTGGGTCGAGTTCACAACAGTACCTCCGATCCCCAAGATCTGCTCCCTAGCAACGACCATCGCAAACTGAATCTCCCCGATGGCGACCTTCGAAGACACCAACGGCACTGTTGTTTATAGCGACCTCAGAGGAAAAGTCTTCGTCATCACGGGCGCGGGTTCTGGTATGGGTCGAACAACGGCCCTTTTGCTTGCTCGTCAAGGCGCACACGTCGGCCTACTTGATCTACATAAGCCGGACTCTGTCCTGGCCGAGGTGGAAAAGTTAGGGGGCCAGGGAATTTCTATTGAGTGCAATGTCCAGAAAGCCGACATCGTGAACGCAGCGGTCAAGAGTGTAGCAGAGAGGTTTAAAAGGCTAGACGGCGCTGCGAACATGGCCGGATACGTCGGCAATCAAGGGTTCTTTGGTAAGGGATATGCTCTCGATGTTCTGAAGGATGATGATTGGGATAATCTTCTGGCAACCAATCTTAACGGAGTCAAGAACTCCATCCGCGCGGAGCTGATCCATATGAAAGGCCACGGGTCCATCGTGAATGCCGCCAGCATTGCCGGTCAGTACGGACCCGAATACAACTCGCCATATGCGGTGGCCAAGTGGGGAGTGATCGGTTTAACTAAGTGTCTCGCCCGCGAGGTGGGAAAGAGAGGTATCCGAGCTAATGCTCTTGCGCCGTGAGTGTGGCCCCTTCGATGTAGACAAAATGGACACCGGAATATGGCTGATCAATCTAACACTCAGTGGCATCATTCGCACCGCTTTAGCTGATGCTTTGGGGAGTCCTGATCAGGTTAACCAGCACCTGGTCAGCAAGACCGCTCTTGGACGAATTGGTGAGCCCGAAGACATTGCCAGGGTCATTTTGTTCTTATTCAGCGACCAGTCCGCGTACATCAGTGGAAGCGTCAGTGGTCTTCAGCAATCTCTGTTTTCCGATTTCTTGTTAACATGCTGCTTCTAGGTGATCAATATCGATGGAGCAATCGAGAAAGGATGTTGAATGGGGATATCATGCCGGCTCTGGAAGGTGGAAGAGCTCGAAAGAGGGCTTCTTAGAAGTGCATACCGCTGCGTCCGAGCTATGTCGAAACCAATGAAGTCAGAAAATGTAGCTTCTCAACCCATTTGGCACGTCTTTCATTTGATGCGACGATGGCTCTTCATATCCGCTGCCATGTGGAATAGATGTTGTCGAGGCCAATTTACTTGTTGACAGTCTATCGGCCCGTTCCATTCGGCTACCAGAGGTCGTCCAGACAGCTGAAAAGAACATCCCACTCGTCTCCAGCACGAGCGGCCTACAACAGTGGATCGCACCGGTGGCTCACAATTCTCGTAAGTCCCTGACTCACGTAGAATCCGGCCAGCTATAGACCGGCGCGGCGGTCGAATTTTCCGGGGAACTCGCTTCTCCAGTCCTCACAACCCCGGATGCGGGGGAAACAGCCACGAGGAGATAAAGTTTTCCCATGAAGGTTGCCCTAAAATCACACCTCCCTACCTGGATGTCAGCCTGGGAAATCTCCCCGACTTCAGCACTATGGCCGGGGTGCGAGGTGTATAAAGGCCAGCGGTCCACCGAGCTATTAGACGGTGTACTTTTGAAACCAGCGACTACGGGCCCAGAGGATAGTCGGTCATTTCTTTTGAGTATTTCAAAATGCATCAAGTGAGCGAAGAAGGCCATGTTCAAGCTAAAACGGCGTGCATGGTCTTCGCCATGAGCATGGCGTCGGCTTCGATGGGCATGACGGCCTCGGTTATCAGTACCACACTAGGTCAACCCTCTTTCATCACCAAAATGGGCCTCGACGGACCCAACAGCGCGTCGTTGACTGGAGCCATCACCAGCTTGTACTACGTTGGGGCGACCTGGGGCGCCTTTGTGCACAGCTGGTTTGCCAACAAGTATGGGCGCAAACCTTCCATCATCTTTGCCGTCTGCCTCATGGTCGTGGCGCAGGCTTTGCTTACGGGCGCTGCCAATGTCGCCATGTTCATTGTCTTTCGCTTCTTCCTGGGCTGGGGGTAAGTGTTATCTACCTATCGAAAGACTCTAGAACCAGAAAAGATTCTCACATACGGGAATGACAGCGGGTTTCAAGCCATCTGCGGTGTCCCTCTCTGGATCAGCGAGATCGTCCCACCGCGCCACCGTGGGAAGCTCTCCGACATTCATGCCATCATGATCAATGTCGGATACTCCATCATCGGCTTCGTTGGCGTCGGCTTCTTTTTCTACGATTCGCCTAACGCATGGCGCATTCCTATAGCCATCTCCATAGTACCTGGAATCATCTTCCTAGTCGTGGTCGTATGGCTCCCGGAAAGCCCACGATATCTCATGGCTAAGGACAAAATCAGGGAAGCGTGGCAGATCCTGCAGAGCCTCCACTCAGACAAGGATGATCCCGCGGACGAATTTGCGAAGCGTGAATTCATTCAGATTTACGAGCAGATACATTTCGACCGACAACAGGACACAAGCTGGAAGCTGATCTTCAAGCGGCCGTCTTACCGAAAACGGGCCCTGATTTCGGCATCGCTTAGTTACTTCATCATGAGTGCAGGCTTGATCGTCATTCAGAGTAAGTTATTCGCGGGACTACTCACGCAGTTGACTGCCGGCTAACAACTTCGACAGACTATGGTGTCACGTTATATTCTCAGCTGGGCTACCAGGGCGTGGATACATTGATCCTCCAAGCCGGCTATACCATCACATTGTGCTGCTGTAGCATTCTCGCCATGACCTTCGTCGACAAGGTTTCACGGCGAAATTTGATTGGGAGTGGATTCGCACTCCAGTGCATCTGTCTCATCATATACACTGCTCTCGTTGCCCGCTTCCTAACTGGAACAAACAAAGCGGCTCAAGCGGCGGCAGTAGCATTTATTTACTTGTTTGGCTGTAGCTTCGAGCTCTGCCTAGACGGCCCTGAATTCTTCTATATCCAGGAAATCTGGCCTAGCCACCTGCGGGCCAAGGGCGGCGCCATCGCGTTTATGGTCTACAACGCCATCAATATCTGCTGGCTGCAGGCCGCCCCAACGGCGTTTGAGAGCATCGGGTGGAAGTTTTTCATCATCTTCATCATCTTCGCAGCCATGGGCTGCATCACTGTCTTCCTTTTCTTCCCGGACACGCTGCATAAACCAATGGAGGAAATCGCCGACATTTTCGGCGACGAGGACTTGGTTGTGGTCCATCAACATGCCATCACCCAGGAGATGGTGGAGGTGAGGTTTGCCGAATTGGTCAATGGCAGAACTTCTGGTCACCAGGGCTCATCAATTGCACTGCAGGACGCCAAAGAAGGACACGAGGAGCCAACAACGCACTCGGAGTCGTTGTCAGTGTAGCGTCGTGTTGGTCAGAGACACAACATCGTGGATAGCAGGTCAGGAGGGGCGAAGCTTTGGAGAGAGTGTGAGATAGCCTACATGCCTGCATTTCTCGCAGTTGCTGGCTAGGTGTCCATATACATCATGGCGGTGCAGCTGTGATCTACCGAGAATTAGTTGCATATAGGTGGTGGTATAGGATTTCGTTGCTGAAAAAGTCTCGAAACACATCGATTCAGTTCGTCTCCAAGCCTTCATGCATGTCTTTGCGTGTTAAAGTTTTCTTGCTTCGCAGCTTTTCCCATGGGTAGACATCATTTTGACTTTTAGCGCATTCTACTGGTGGTCATTTGAGCGGCCTGACAAAGGTCCTTCCGACCGCAAGCCTGCTTGACTAACATGCCGGAAATGGCCCGTGTATTCTCCACGGATTCCCGCATCTACCGGCTTCGAAAAAGGAGCCGGAAAAGATGAGATACATAACACTCCGCGGGAGTCTGTTCGAAAGGTTATCATGTCATTTCCAATGCCAAATTTTTTGGTGTTGCACATACAGAGTCACGAATCCGGCGCACCAGGCCTCCAGCATTGTATCGCGTAATTGTACGTAGTATTATCCTCGGTCGACTTTGTGATCGTGCAATCCCGGATCTTCATTCGCAACGCGGTTCTCTCCCGAGTAAAAAAGTCATCGCTTCCAATATTAGTCAAGGCCTTCGTGACCAACAGAGCGAAATCATCTGAGGCATTAGCATGATGGGTTCTATTGCTGCCGAACAAAACGTCGAGGCCCTTGTGATCGGGGCAGGTATATCGGGCATATACATGCTGCATAAACTGAGAGAACTTGGTATCACCACCAAAGTGCTCGAAGCCGGCGATGGAATTGGGGGAACTTGGTATGGATGACCCGGAATGCCGTCCTAAAACAGGCAAGTTGGGTCTAACCTTGTGAGCACAGGTATTGGAATCGGTACCCTGGAGCGCGCTTCGACTCGGAGAGCTGGACTTATTGCTATTCCTTCTCAAAAGACCTGCTGAGAGAATGGAGCTGGAAAGAACATTTTGCGCCACAGCCCGAGACCGAGAGCTATCTCAACTACGTGGTGGACAAATTTCAACTCCGCGACGGGATCCAACTGCGCAGCCGAGTGAGCGCAGCACACTACCACGAGGCGGAGAATCGGTGGAGCGTGACAACGGAGTCTGGAGATGTGTACAAAGCTCACTTCCTCATCACAGCCATCGGATGTCTGACGAATCCTGTCCTGCCCCTAATCCCGGGCATACGCGATTTCCAAGGAACGTGGACTCATACCGGTACCTATCCAAAGGAGGGTATCGACTACGCCGGTAAGAGAGTGGCCGTCGTCGGTACAGGCGCCACTGGCATTCAAACCATTCAAGAGGTGGCCAAATCGGCAGGAACCTTGACCGTGTTTCAGCGTCGGCCAAATTGGTGCTCTCCTCTGGGCAATCGAGCCATCGATGCGGCCGAAATGGACAGTATTCGGGCTCGTTATGACGAGATCTTTGCCATCTGCAAAAAGACCCCGGCTTGTTTTGTCCACCAATTCGACTCTCGCAGCGCACTAGAGTTATCCGCAGAAGAGCGCGAGGCGTTTTGGGAGAAGAACTACAACGACCCTGGGTTTGGACTGTGGATGGGCAACTTCAGTGACGTTTACACCAACAAAGAAGCCAATGCTCTACTCAGTGAGTTTGTTGCCAAGAAGATTCGGCAACGCGTCAAAGATCCTAAGGTGGCCGACAAACTCATCCCCAAGGATCATGGCTTCGGCACCAGGCGAGTACCGCTAGAAACAAAGTATCTTGAGGTCTACAACCAGGACAATGTGGAGCTTGTAGACCTGAATGAGGAACCCATCCAGACCGTTACGCAGAAAGGGATTCGGACAAGCAAGCAAGAACGTGAGTTCGATGTTATCATCTACGGTCAGACCACCGCTTCAGTTTCCAGAACCATCTTACTAACTTCACTCTCAGCGACCGGCTTCGACCCCATTACTGGCAGCTTCAACGCCATCAACATCGTGGGCAAGGACGGAAAGCGTTTGAAGGAGCTCTGGGTGTCAGGCCCTAAAACACAGCTGGGATTCCTCGTCTCCGGCTTTCCCAATATGTTGATGACGATGGGCCCGCACTCGGCGCTGGGGAACTTTCCACGAAGCATAGAGTACAGTGTTGAGTGGATTGCGAATCTGCTGGGCTACGCGCACGATCACGGCATCGTCAACATCGAAGCCACCGAACAAGGCCAAAGGGAATGGTCGGAGCACGTCAAGAAATGTAGTGAAGGCTTGTTGACCAACGATGTCGACTCATGGATCACAGGCGTGAACAGCAACGTAGATGGGAAGAAGACGCGCACACTGGTCATTTTCAATGGCAGCGCTGTGGACTACCGGGCGCGCTGTGACGAGGTGGCCAAAGACCAATACAGAGAACTCTCGCTAAAAGCCTAGAATGCGGATGTGTTTGGATTTTGCAGTGTTGTGGGCGAATTTGCCGTCGCGAGACAGAATCTGTATCTGCATCAGAAAACATAATGAAGTCATTCGCGTCATCTTACCAAGACCCCCTCATCGACCCTTGTTCAGCAGTGCGGAAGGAAAATGGACGTCTACTAAGCCCATCGGTATCGGGGCAGGGGGGTTTACTACCTAGGCTGTCCTAGCTTCAAAGTCCATGGAATTGCGCTCGAGGTGACCAATTCGTCTGTTCTTTTACGGCGGCAGCATGGGCATGAACGAATTCTTTTCACTGCCGAGAATGCCTCGGATCAATGGGGCGATACTCCAGCCGTTTCTCCGTCTAGGGTTCCTATCCAATTCCAGAGTTCCGGAATTGCTTTACCGTAGAAATCAGGAGCACACACGCCGTGCCTCGTTCTTGCGTTGCTGTAAATTCATCAGGCGGCTCTCTTGGAGACCGGCGTTAGACTGCCAGTAAGAAAGCATTGTCATATCGTAGGTAGTTGCCCACAGCCTAGATGGTATACAATATACTGAATCTTGACGGACGCCTTTGCCAGAGTAAGCACCCACTCGTGCCCATTACTGCCCACCATGTGCCAAAGCACATTCGACGCCTTGATAATTGGCGCCGGCTTCGGAGGGATATACCAACTGCACAGACTCCGCTCTGCTGGGCTATCGGTATGCGCTATTGATGTCGCGGACGACGTTGGAGGCACATGGTTCTGGAATCGCTACCCAGGTGCAATGAGCGACACGGAAAGCTACGTGTATCGATACTCGTGGGATAGCGACGACCTGCAGACGTACCCTTGGAGCCACCACTACGTCAAACAGCCCGAAGTGCTCGCATATCTGCGCCATGTGGTGGAAAAGCACGACCTTCGGCGGAACATGCGACTGGGCACCGAGATGCGCGGGGCGACTTGGGACGATGACAATCGTATCTGGCACGTCGAACTCAGTGACGGCGAGATGGTCCATACTCGGTATCTCATAACGGCTTTGGGACTTCTCTCCAAGGCCAACTACCCCAACATACCGGGCCTGGCGACGTTCACTGGAGAGATGTGCCACACAGCGCAGTGGAGACCTGAGATTGCGGTTTCCGGAAAAAGAGTCGGAGTCATTGGGTGTGGGTCAACGGGCGTGCAGGTTATTACAGACATTGCCCCAAAGGTTGGGAAGCTAGTCTGTTTTCAGCGCCATCCGCAGTATAGCGTTCCGAGTGGCGACAGGGAGGTGTCTCCGGAGTATCGCCGCCGAGTCAACGAGAGGTACCCCGATATCATGCGGCAAGTCAGGAATTCGATTTGTGGATTCGGATTTGTCGAATCCAAGACACCCTTCCACTCGGTGCCACTTGATGACCGCGAGCGTATCTTTGAGGAGCAATGGAACATGGGCAACGGATTTCGCTTCATGTTTGGCGGTTATTGTGACGTCTCGACCGACCGCGAGGCCAACGAAGCAGCCTGCCATTTTATTCGTAAAAAGATCTCATCTATCGTCAAAGACCCTGAGAAGGCGCGAAAACTCATGCCGCGCGATCATTATGCGCGCCGCCCGCTCTGCGATGGGGGTTACTACCAGCAGTTCAACCGCGACAACGTAGATCTCGTCGACTTAAAAGAAACGCCAATCAGGGCGGTCGAACCGGCCGGAATCCGCCTTCATGACGGGACTCTCCACGAGCTCGACGTCATCATCTTTGCGACGGGATTCGATGCTATTGATGGCAACTATAATCGACTCCGAATCCGTGGTCGCCAGGGCAAAACTCTGGTTGACCATTGGGCACCCGGCGGGCCGACCAGCTACCTTGGCGTCTTTGTACCGGATTTCCCGAACCTGCTTATGATTACAGGTCCCCAGGGACCGTTCTGTAACATTCCACCTGCTATTGAGGTGCACGTTGAGCTCATCACGGATACTATCCTACGCGCCGAGCAGAGTCGCTCGACGCGGCACCCCACGGCGGTCATCGAGGCTCTGCCGGCTGCCGAAGAGACGTGGAACGATACCTGCGAGCGGGCCGTTGAGGGCAGCCTGTTCAAGGAGACAGCTTCCTGGATCTTTGGCAACAACGTCGTGGGCAAAACCATCGCCACCCGCTTTTACTTTGGCGGTCTAGCCAAGTTCATTTCCGTTGTGCAGGACATGATCAGCAACGACTATCAAGGATTGCGGCCGCTGCCCGTCAATGCCCAAGATGTGTCTCCTTTGCGGCAGATGGAGGAAGAGCGCATCCAGGTTGCGTCGAAAACGACATAGAAATACCACGTTATCATACATAGTCATCTTGCACGCATCGAGGCTACTCTAGCTTTGGACGATATATAGGTTAATAGTGACGATCTTTGAACATTGAGAGCCTAGAGTACTCGAGCCTCCGACAAAAAACGGTGCCCAGGATCTGCCTGTGTCTAAACCTACTATATATACCCGGGAAGAGAGACAAGTATAAAGGAAGATAGACCTCTTCGACTTTGAAGCAGTCATCCATGCCTTCGGCATATAGACCTCCTCTTATTCTCTACTCTTTCCTTGTCCTCCAAAGCAGAACTGATACCAAGTGTGCAACTTGCTAGCGTTTCTTAGTGACGACCCTCTTATTGCTTTTCAATGGCATCAATCTGCCTTTGTCCATGTCTATTCTCAACGTATTCTCCTCATTCACCTGATATCGTGATATCCGCCATCACAGACTACAATCGAACCGTTCATGTAACTGCTATCGTCGCTCAACAGAAAGGACAAGATGTTGGCCTGCTCCTGCGGGAAAGCCATACGGCGAAGGGCGATCTCGCGCGCCACGCCAGACGCCCTATTCTCATTGGTACCCGCAACGCCCTCTCGCCCCATGCTGCGGGCTATCATGGCCGTCATCGTCCACCCGGGGCACAGCGCGTTGCACCGCACCCCTTCAGGCCCGTAGAATCTTGCGCCGTTCTTGGTCAGGCCTACGGCGGCATACTTGCTCGGCGTATAGGCTGCAAGTCCTTTGGCATGCAGACCTGAGATCGAGACGACATTGGCGATTGCGCCTCGCTGCGCGGTCGAAGGGTTGGCAGGAGAAGACAAGTCTGGTGCCAGCGTGATGGTCCGCGGCTGCTGCTTACACATCTGCAGAGCTTGGTACTTCTGGCTCAGCCATAGCCCGCGTGTGTTGACGGCGTGCGTCCTGTAGAGAGCATTCGTTCATTAGTGAATGTGGATAGAGCAATGGCCGCCAGAGCGGGATAGATGCTCTGTTCTCTCAATCGTCTCTCACTTCTCAAAGATCTCGGTGGAAATGCTCTCTTCTTCATCCCACACGCTTTCGCATATCCCAGCACAGTTGGCCGCATAGTCGAGGGATCCCTCGAGACTGACCGCATATGCGACCAGCTCCTTGACGGCATTTTCGTCGCTCACGTCGGCGCCTCGAGCACGTACCTGCACGTCGAAGTCCTTGCCGATCTCAGTCGCTACAGCTTCAGCCGCCGATTTGTTGACGTCGGCGATCACGACCGAGATCCCTCGACTCGCGAGCTTGCGCGCCGTTGCCTCTCCGATTCCCGAGGCTCCGCCTGTGACGAGAGCGACGAGTTTCCGTTGCATGGTATCTAGTGTTGATCGCTAGCAAGGTTATCGCGCTTTAGCTGTTCGCAAAGAGGTGTCCATTCATTTAGTTGAAGACAGCCTCAGGGATGAAGACAACTTGACGCCTTGACTCTGTAATGGGCGGGCTATGTCGTCGAGATTCTGCATTTTCTCTACTAGTCCCGAGCAACTCGAGGCTATGGTCCGGACCATTTTCCGCTTCCGCGGGGTTGCATGTCCGGAAGACTTGAGACTTGAGGATAGGGAAGGCGACACACTATGACGCCCGGAATGGACAAGGCTTATAAGTCCATGAGATTTTTTGTAAAAGTGGCGGTCGAAACTCGACTCTCGTGCCATCGGTGTGTACATATACATCGCACGGTCTTCGAATGCTCAAACTACCAGGCTACAGTACTCGATATCTTCTGATCTCAAGCACTTAAGTAGGTCCGGGGCCTCCCACGGCGTTTTTAGGACACAAGACCATCTCACGCACTTTGTCCCACCCGAGGACCTGAAACTTTCTCAGGACGAGGCGCCACGTGTGCGCCTCGCGGCTCAGACGAAGGCGCCCAGCGTCGTTTCGATCGAACCCATTTGAACATTTGTTGTTGCCATGCGCGTCTTAGCGAAGTGAGGACGTCGAGTCCGTGCATGCCGCTGCTGAATGTCTGGCCCATCTCTGCCAGTGCCTGGACACAGACCTCGAAGTTGGCCTGGGCAATTTTCCCGCGCGTCCCGGAGTGAATGCAGCTGTCATAGGCATGGACCACCCCGGCCGAGACGGTACAACAGACTGCGTGGACGTTGATATATAGCAGGCTATACTGTATCTTGTAGATCTGCAACAATCTACAGATGACCCGGGCGGCGTCAGTGCATATCTCGCCCGCTCGCAAGTCGGAATCTGGTTCGTGGCTCACAAATGGCCGATGGAGGAAGATGATGGTCTGGTTATATAACATACTTGGGGTACGGTCAGTCTTTAGTCGTCGGCACTAGAATCGTAGTCAAAGCGAAGAAAACTTACTGAAGTTGCAGCACAAGAGGCGGCGGGAAAGGATCGAGTTGTTCTTTACTGTAATCGATGCGTAGCGCTGCCGGTAATGTTGCTTGCCACTGTTGAAGCTGTTGGGCCATGGCGGAGACAAAAGCCTTTGGATTGCCCGATACAGACCCGTTCCAGCAATAACTGCAGGATTTGTCAGGGCAACAAAGAGAGCGAAATCGGAGGTCAAGTACCTACAGAGCATCGTAAATCTTTCGAAGCTTGATGGCAATCTGCATGACACATGCCGTGACCGACCTAACACTGGAAACGTCGACTCGAGGTGGCAGCTTAATGGGTTTGCCATCGGAGTCGAATGGCTGCCATTCGCAGCGGTCGAGCGAATTGGCCCAAGGCCCATCGTACCTCACCCTGTTCATCAAGTAGGGACGGCCACTGTAGCTGCTATGAAACCTGGGTGCCAAGAACGTGATTAACTCAACTTCTCGATTCTCTTTGTCTCCAATGCAAGACGGCAACATTGCCAATGGGAAAGAAAACATGTCAGCACACTCACATATCCGAGGAGTAGACGGTCCAGAAGAGGCTTCGACGCACGTCTTCGAGGGCCCGGGTATTTTCGTCAGGACAAAGCCGGCTATCCTTGCCGTCCAGATGAAGATGCAAGCCTAAATCCGTGGTCATTTGGACGGCGACGCCTGCCAGCGTCAGCATAACCACTCTTTGACGATTCGTGGTCTTCCATTGCTCGAACCTGAATATATCCAGCCTAACCACATAAGTTCAAGAATACAAATGAACAGGAATGGCCGAGCTCACCTCGAGAATCATGGCCGTTTGCCGACTCTAAGGCGGAGAGGATGACTGCCGCTTGTGTCGTAGCTAGTGTTGGCCGGTCCATTTCTAGCTCTAGGTACAGTCGGGTCCTGGCTCCAAAAAAATCTGAAGCCTTCTCATGGATAGCCGGGTGTACTCTTGTCGAATATAACGCTCCAATCGCCAGACTGGAAGCTGGATCAGCAGACTGTGTGAAGCCGCAGGGGAAAGGAGAGTAACTAACATCGCATTCTCGAGCGCTGGCGAAAACAGCGCAGTGTCGTAGCCCTGGTAGTAGAGCTCCTTGTCGCGAAGATACGACATCTGTTCCACCTCACTGACCCACGAATTGTGCCAGGCAAAATAGAGCCGAGTCAAATGGAGTTCATACTCGCTGTCAATAGTCCAGACCAAATGCGCTCGTTGAACCATAGTCTCGCCCTCGTCGCGGAAATCGCGCATGTCAGCGTGATAGACTGTTCTAAATTCGTTCGGGAGCATCGAGAAGTGGCTGGTGGCGCCAAAGTATCGCATCTGGCCACCTTCCGTGAGGCACATACGCCCCAGGCGTCTTGATATCTGCCGTGTAATGTCCTCCTCTGAGTCTTGGGCAATTTGGTCCAAGCCGTCCGAGTTGGAGGTCGATTGGATCAGGTCCCCAGGACATTGGCTAGGCATTCTCAATTTAGTATCCTGGCTGGCATCAGTCGCCATCGAAGAAATCCGCGTCTGAGGTTGTTGTAGCAGAGTCCTATCTCGTGGTGCAGGGACAGTTTGGGGGCAAGGGTTGTGCTCGGGCAGCATATCGAACGAGGGTCCGAGGTCAGGGAGTCCGACAAGGTCGGGTTGTGTGCCGTTGAACTGTTCCCAAAAATCCAGGTCTATGTCTCGAAATGGAAGAGGGGTCAAAGAGAGCGAGTCCGGATCGCCGACGCCAACGATGCCGCCACTGGGAATATTTGAAGCTGATGAAGAGATTTCATCCTGACCGCCACCAGACACGGGCTCTAAAAGGCCTATTGGCGTTGCGTCCTGGTCTATTGACTGAGGAAGAATGGCCTTGTCGCTCTCGTGCGAAGCCTGAGCAAGACGTGCCTCGAGTTCGACCAACCTGCCAGTCAGCTCACTGATGGTCTTTGCTGTGGACTGCGACCTAAGGCGGCAGAAGTGTGAGAATGCAAGTCATTTGATAGTCAGTCTTGAACCCACCTCCGCTTGTCGTCACCGAAAGTGCATTCTGTGTTGTACAGCTCACAGTGTGAGCAGGCTGGGCGAGCATTGTTACACTTTAGAAGGACTTAGCACCCGACGTCGCTCGATCGCTTGTATGGCAGAAACGCCTTACCCGAATTTTTTTCTTGCGGCACGCCAGACAGGCCGAACGAGCATGTCGCTGTCTAGGCTGAGATGAAAGGTTGCGATCGTGTTCATTCATCTCTTCAGTCAGATTCATCACATCAAGCAGCAATGAAAGTGAAAAGGAATAACCGCGGAACCATAACTCAACTGACTAGGGACATGGAGCGGTGCCATTCTTGCGGGGTATTGATGCTCCTTCCGCTAACTATTGGGCGATCCTCCACGTCAGTACACTCATCGGGTGGGGTAGAGGATTGATTCTTTGGGGAAGCGAAATAAGCTCCAGATCATCTGATAAAGCATTACGAAAAGGGTGTCTCGGGGCTATGGAGGCGGACCAAGAGGCTGCAAAGCCAATGGTTATCCTTGTCAGTGCCCGAGGCCGACACGGAACCAATCGGCGATCATTTTCCGTGGAAAAGAAACGCCGTTACATGTACCACGTGACAAGGAGGAATGGCATCCACAGCATTGACTGGTTCCGCCGACGTGGAAGATATTCTAGCACGCAATGATATGATCGAGGCCCATCGAATTCCACGGATGCCGTCAACCAGGCATGCGACTGAGCCTAATCCACTCACAGGAGCGTTGCCATGTGGAAAGCATGACTGAAGCGGCCATATCTGTTCCCTCCATCTCATGCAAATTCTAAGCCTCGAAGAATGTGACCAAGCTTGAGCACGACTGTGAAATGTTTACAGATATGGGATCCATCGGCACTTCGGAAGGACATTTCAGTGACAATTTCCATACCAGCGACCAGTATCTTGCCGAGCCTCGCCCTATCAAAATCATCGTTATCGGTGCTGGACTCTCAGGTATCGCGGCGACCAAAATTTTTCGTGAACGCTTTGCCGACAGACCGGCGACCTTGGTCATCTACGAGAAAAACGATGATGTTACGGGAACCTGGTTGGAAAACCGATATCCCGGGTACAAGATCCCACAGCCCTGCCAGGGGCAAGAGCCTTCAACCAAGGCAGAACTAGACTTGAACCACCTGCGCTGACATTTCCTCAGTTGCTCATGCGATGTTCCCGCACATGCCTACACCTTCTCGTGGGAGGGCAACCCAAACTGGTCCCATGCATATGTTGGTGCCGAGGAGCTCTTCCACTATTTCAAAGGCAGAGCCATTGCGTACGGCGTCAATGACCACGTTCGTTTGCGCCATCGGGTGACGGCATGCCATTGGGACGAGCATTCTGGACTGTGGAAGGTCAAAGTATGTGAGACCGCAAAGCAGAGAGAGTTTGTGGATACTGCTGATGTAGTCATCAATGCTTGTGGATTTCTGAAGTGAGCCTCGATCTATCATGGTGTGCGAAACAACTCTGATCCCAATAACCACATAGCAATTGGAAATGGCCAGACATCCCCGGTCTCCATGAGTTCGGTGGCCATCTAGCCCACTCAGCCAACTGGGAAGATAAGTATTCGTTCACGGACAAGAAAATTGCAGTCATCGGGAGCGGCTCGTCTGCAATTCAGATTGTCCCACAATTACAGCCAGGTCTGTTATGATACCAACGGCACAAGTCATCTGCTAAATGTTTGCAAAGTTGTGAAGCATTTAACAACCTTCAATCGTTCCGCGACATGGATCGTCCCGGAATTTGCACAGCAATTCGCTCCCAATGGACGAGAGACCGAATTCTCCGAAGAACAGAAAGCCAAATGGCGCAAGGATCCGGAGTCGCTGCTACGATACCGCAAAGAGGTTGACTCTGTCATGAATCACTTTTTCGACTTACAGTATAAAGACTCCCAGTTACAACTGGACTCAGTCGAGGCGACTCGAAAAGCCATGGCGAGGAGGCTCGAGAAGAAGCCGCATCTGGCCAGAGTCTTGGTGCCTGGTTTTGCGGTGGGCTGTCGCAGGCAGTTTTGACCTCCGAATCTTCAGTGACTCCCGGCTAACTTTAAGAAACAGAATCACACCGGGCCATGGCTACCTCGAAGCACTCGTCCAAGACAATGTCGACGTACAGACCGACCAGATCCTTAACATTAGTAAGACAGGTATCCATATGATTGACGGCAGCCATGTCGAATGCGACGCCATCGTCTGTGCCACTGGTTTTGACACTTCCTTTCGACCATTTTTCCCCGTTATCGGTCCTGGTGGTCTGGACTTACGAGATCTATGGGCTGAAGAACCTCGTTCTTACCTTTCGATAGCCGCAGCGGGCTTTCCAAACTACTTTAGTGGGGAACCCTATTCATGAGTGTGGCGGACTATGCTGACGTGGACATTGCAGTGACTAGTGGGCCAAATTTTCCACTTGCCAATGGGGCACTTATCCCGTGTCTCGAGAGATGCGTACATTATGCATTCGATGCGGCCATCAAAATTCAAACCCAGAACATTAGGACCATGTCGCCATTACCCCGGGCTGTGGATGACTTCCAACAGTTCAAAGACGTATTGATGCAGGATTTGGTCTGGTCGTCGCCCTGTCGTTCATGGTAAGACCAATATGTTGTCGCTGTTTGTCTGATTATTGAGCCAATGGTACAGGTACAAGAACGGAAAGGTGGACGGCAAAGTATGGGGCCCCTGGCCGGGTTCGTCATTGCATTTCCTGGAGTTTATGAGCGAACCGAGGTGGGAGGACTGGCAGATAGAGTACAGGACCAGTAACCGATTTCAGTACCTGGGCCGAGGAAAGACGAAACGTGAGACAGTGGATGGGAGTGATCTCGCATGGTATTTGACGGAGTCTGGCGGCTCGTGTGAGGACTCATGAAGGTGTCGGATGATTATTCTCAAGGGCCTTGAGTGAGAGTTCTCCAAAAAGGATTTTCGCAAGTTTCCTTGCGTTGAATGCAGGAGGCTATCGTCCATGACAGCGTGCCATTTTTGTGCAAGGTAACTGGACACGTTTCTAAAGACTATGTCCGCTCCCGACATTTCGTTGCTTTGCGAGGCACGATGAGGTTGATCGCGGGAGTCGTCTTTCACACAACTAACTACTAACCACCTAAATACCTACACCAACGGATGGCATGGTAACCACAGTCGGGGCAGTCATGGAGGGCCTCGTCAGCGCCCGCTAGGCTGTCGTCCGAGTATCCGTAGTGTTGCTCTCTATGTGTGTTGTAGTGGAACGATCGCAAGGTCTCTCGTTGATTGTACAATGTGTTGGATTGATTGATTGCATGTGCAGCTCTGCAGCGCGAAAAAGTTCCATGTCAACGCCCTAGCCCCGTGCTTACTCAATCTGGACTACCCCATTACAATATTACTTTAGTATATCGCCCTAAGACCTATAATTAAAGGCGAAAATAGCGTGCTGCGATAGTATCCCTTAAGATAGCTCGTTAGTGAAGCTAATCTCACTCGATAGCTTATTTAAACTAGTAATCACATTTATAAAACGCGCGCTCGAAGTTATCCTAATCTTTAATTCCATAGGCGTAAAAAAACCTCGGACCTTTTTACGGTATCGGCTTCTTTAGCACCAGAACTAGGCGGCGGAGTAGCCAATCAATACTGGGAGCGAGTTTGAGGTGCCATGGCAGTAGGTTTAAGAGGAAGGAGGCTTCGAGACACGTATGTAAACACTCGGTTAAGTTACCCACCCTGGCCGGGTAATTCTGACGCCCACGTGCAGCTAATAACTCTGCTCATTCTTGTTCTTACCATCAACCCCTTTATGGGGTTGATCGCTCGTCTTTCTCATCGAATATACCGGTATCCTGTAGTATTCATTCGCGCTGCATTTGCTATTGCCAGTGCCCGCGTCAGATTCGCAACATGGCAGGCTACCGTAATCCAGAGCTTCAGCGCGTTCTGGACGTTCTGAACAGCTATTCACAACAGTCTCTGACCCCAAATCAACCCCATACCAATAGCAGAATGTCAAAACCAATACCCTCACAAGATTCCACTAGAAGCGAAACGTCGACTCCCAAGTATGACGCTCCGGATGCATCTACCATCACCACCTGGCCAGCGGCTCTAAAACACGTCACTCGTTACCTTGTTCCTAATGAACAGTTCGCCGTCAAAATCAAACACATGATCAGCGAACAGCACAAGCATGAGCGGCAATGGTGGGCAGGGCGCGAGGCTATTGTCGAGCGTCAGAAGGGACGGCCTGGCACTTCACAACAGGTATCCGATATCTTGAAATCCCTGGGAGCCGCCCCAGCAAAACAAGCACCATCTTTGCCGGGAGCTAATCAGATCAAGGCAAGTGAGGCTGAACTGGCTACCTATGACGAAAAAGTATACAAGGCATTGGTAGCCATGACCGCAGACTACGATAGACAGTTCAGAGAGATGGGAATTCCATTCTTTGCCATCAAACACGAGCTAGTCATTTTGAAGGACGGACCTGAGAAAACTCCTGGCGAGCACAAGAACAAAATTGACAAGGGTGAATTGAGGGAGCTGCAGAAGAGGATGTGCCAAACGTTGGAGGATCTTCTAGGGGATGAGCCTCAGGCGGCGGACAAGTGATCATCTCAGTGATGGACAGATGAAACTTTCAGGGGATTCCAAAGCATCGTAAATATGGCCAGTCTCTCCTGCCTTGGCATGTCAGAAAGGAGACCGCAGGCAGTACCCTATCGATTCAGAAAGCACCTGCTTGATCAACCGGGTCAACAACTGGCAGCGCCCGCATCCATATCTCACAGGGAATTCACTTTTGCCGGATCTTCGCTCTAGTTATTTGTTTCACTTCTGCCGCTGGAATTCTCTCTGAGTCCTCTCATAAAATCTTGGCCACGGTCAATTCAGGATAACCTCTGGCTTTCCCATTAGGATTTGCCTGGACCAAGAAAGACCATGGCTGACCTGACAGATCTTTCGACGCAGGCTGATTCCCTTTCGACAAATCTATACCGGCTTCGGGAAAAATGCGGACACGAAAGTACATCGACAGACATCTTCAACGCTGCTCAAGAGCTCAAGCTTCTCGCCGCTGAGCTGAGCAGCCTCGATGCTGCAGTCAAGGCCAATCGAGGGCGCTACACCGCTGCTTTCGGACAAGATCTCGCCGAGATTCGAAGTCACCTAGGTGGAATCTTTGAAGATACCGCAGACTGCTGTAAAGAGATGCAAAAGGCTAATGCCCTTGATGTTAGCGCAGTTGGATGGCTGACCAAGAAGAGATATGTCAAGAAGCTACAAAAGCACCTCGAGGCCAACAAAACCACGCTTGTGGTCATGCGGACCGTTCTTCATCATGGGAAGGAATACGGAAAGCACAGGTGAGTTGATTCTGTAGCTCTTATGGGCCATGTTACTGACAAGTCGTAGCTCCCCTGGTCGACTCGCCGAATCATCTCCACATGTCCTTCAAGAAGATCGCGTCATTCTCGAGACTGTTTTCGCAAGCCGCAATGCCATCCAAGATCTCCACAGCTTTGGAGCAAAGTCCCACGAACACACATCCTCAACCTCCTCCGTCGGCTCCGCAGAGACGAGTCCTTCTCTTGAACCAGGTGCCCACGGCCGCAAATTATCTTCTGCTACAGGCGTCGATACTCCGATTATGGAAGATTTTCTGCCACAAGGATCTGCTGGAGGAAAGAGAAAGACTCCCGACGCATTGGCACGTAGATTCTCTCGTCGAGGAGTTCGTCTCGCAGTCCACAGCTCCATCATAGATACAAATGCTCACGAGGTACCGTTTTCTCTTCGAAATAAATGGATACATCAAGCTCAGCTTCGACACGGCGCAGACAATTACGATATCGGAAGCCCATCTATCGCTCAGCTAAGCAAGATCTCTGAAGTCAACTCCAGCTCCGGCCCGGATGAGCCACCTGTAACCTCTACTAGTATAGCTGACCGAGGTGTGCCGAGTCCGCAGCTTAAGATCGAAACCGGATCCGAGACGTCACCCCCCATGCTGTCAACACCACCAGAAGCATCTGTCGAGCCGAAACAGGGACGCCAGTCAGTTGCCAGCTCTCCATTGAGCAAAAGGCTTGGAAATCTCATTGCCCAGATGTCCCTCAGCAGTCTTCGTGAGAGGAAAGCCAATAACAAAGGCAGCCCGGACCAGGACGGAGAGCGAAATATGTCGAAGAGCGAAATGAAGAGGAGATATGAGCCTGAAAAGGAGGGACCCGAGGCTTCAACCGATCAAGGGACGTCAGCCAAGGAGAGACCTGGATGGTCTTATCGATTGACGAGGCCATTTGTCAAGGCAGAGCCTACTACACCTGACTATGAGAATGGCTTTTGAGAGGCTCCTGGAACAACTCTGTTTAGAACCTAAGTCATAGAACAGACTATCTTACAGGAGAGGGCATTGGAGGCAGAGACATCGCCATGGCATATTCTACAGTTCGGTGCATGCATTGAGCGCGGAGGATTGGTGAGAAAATGAGAGCGATCCGGCGTCTCACAGTACATCATTGATAAAGCTGCATACGAGCCAGCCTGGAATATTGCTTAGGATAGCCATAGCTGAATAGAAAGATTGCTCTTGATCAAGTATAATCAAATATGTTGAGCTGTTGCCATCACCTAGATGCCAGTAAGAAGCAAGGCTGGGAGGATCGCCAAGACGTTCAGGGGCGGTCTGTCCAATCCTTTCAGGCAACCGCGATTCTAAGGAGGATCGACCCAGTTTGGGCTCAAGCTTCGTTCAGAAAATCACTTGAACACTTTGTCCTTGAAGAAACGAAGGCAGTAAAAAATGTGAGCAGCCTAGTAATTGTCCAACAAACAGTCTGGTGAGAAAGTAGACAGAATATATGTCAGAGATAAGGGCGGTACGTATAAATTTGAAGCCATGACCGTGCGGCTTCATTTGTTCATGATTTTTTTTTCTTACTGCTCACGAACCTGAAATCGACGCCGTGTCTTCCTCCTGCTCCGCTTCTCTCATCAGCCTCTCCTCCTCCACAACGACAACCCACTCGACCTCATCACCACGCAACCTAAATTCGACATTCTCACCGCCCGGCGCGTCCAGTCTCAGGCGGGACAGATCGATGACATAGCCAGATCCAGATCCGCTTCCTTCCCCCGTCGACGACGGCGATGAAGCAGCGGTGAATCGCGGGAGATGGAGGTTCTGGATTCCAAACATTGCGTCTCTGTGTTGTCTTTCTTGCGTGCGGAAGTTATTTATATGCGTTGCCGATCTCACTGCGGTTTCAACCCACTGACGATCGAAGGAACGGATCTCGGCGTGGTCGCGAGAAAGGATGATCAGTTGAACTTGATGAGAATATTCGTGGCGACTGGATAGTATCCGGATCTGTTTGCCTCGAGGGAAGTAAAAGGCCAGAATCGGAGTATCGATTTCTTTTGTTTGCAGAACAGGACAGTCCAATTCAGTCCAGTTTAGTGTAGTGCAACCCGTCCTTATGATCTGAAGGAATAAAATTGGCGAGGAGGCGGGAGCAGGATAACGAGAAAGGCGACGACGAGGAGATATCGGATGATTCAGAGTGTAGGAGTGGGAGGCTGAGCGAGGATGAAGATGCGATGCGCTGAAGAGGTTCGGAGGAAGGAGTAAGCTGGAGCTGGAGAGTTGGATGCATGATTCTGCCGATGTCGCTAATGTCGCTGGTGTCGCTTGTTGGTCAGTCAGTCACTCGCTGGAGAGGTCCGCAATCATCACCACGAGATCTTAGGCCTTCATTCAGCAGTCTGCGTGACTATAGATGCCTCGTCCCTCATGACGTTGACAAAAATGACAATGACACAGGGAAGTGGAAGCCAAACAAAAGCTGCGCTCGACAAACATCTGTACATATTTTCCCTCAACAAGAGATGAGAAAACGCCACGTTTTGGCACTCGTCAACCCCTAGGACGTATTTCCGTCTAAACAGCCGTTATTGATTGATACAAACCTCGATAACAAACACGAAGACGAAGGTCGAGTATAAGAGGTAGTGGAAGACAAGTCCCCATCCGCGGTCTGTTCGAACATCCCAGTGAAGAGGCCAGAAGGCTCCCTCCCGAACCAAGCATATGTGTTAAGGCAGGCACCTGAGATCACTGCAGATAAAGCTAGAGGAGTTCCGGACAAGTATATGAGGGAATACAGCAAGCAATTTGCTCCCATGCAGGCAGCAGAAAGTGATAGCGATGATGAGTGGTTCGAATGCCGGACTCAGATACAGGAAGTCAGAGACGACGAACATAGCGGCAGCGCCGAGGACGGAGAAGTGCAGGAAGACGACGACGCTGAATGGGAGAAAATATCCACAGTCGAAAAACACGAGGCACAAACCAACAGTAATATCCATAGTCACAACCCCATCACCGCCACCACCACCACCTTCAAGCAGCCCCCAACCCCCCTCAAAGACGAATGGATGGTCTGCGACCGCGAAACCGTCGGCGACGGCCATGACATCTCCATCATCTCGGAATTCCAGCACGAGCAGGAAAACCCAGGTTTTAGTGGCAGGGAGCATGAAGATCTCTCTGTAACCGCCCCTGACGCGGATCAATTGATGTCGTTATCGTTAGCGGAGCTTTGGGATTCGATCCAGCAGGATCTGGCCCAGACGCATCCGCCGCTGCATGCGGTGGAGAAGTTGCGGATGTTTATATGTTTGAGGGAGGAGGAGAGGAGAAAGAGGGATGAGAAGGGACAGAGTAAAATAGAGGAAATGCTTGAATGAAAATAGATTGTCGATTGTCTCGCTTCATTTGAAGAAACTCCAGTGTCCTAAGTTGGTCTTGGCGTCGCTTATGGGGGGTAAATCTGGCCGCAGCTTCAACTTGACGAGTGCCTATTTCTTTCAGCCTCAACTGCACCATTCCATGTTTCTTTCCAAAATTCTCTCTTTCCGCCGGCACGACAAATCCTGTCAAAACGTACACCTCTTCATAGACGGTGATATGTTTGAAATGCCAGCACGTCAGCTTCTGGTCATGTCCAGACATCGTCGGCGTACAGTATAACGCCAATAAAGCATGTCACTTCGATTTTTAGGTGACAAGAAGGTAAGGAGTCATCACAGTGATTACTACGGCGCTCAATGAACATTGGAACTTCGCGGCAGAAACTCTTGAATTTCTCACATTCCACGTGAGGCCTGTCACCAAGATGTGTCACTTGAGAAGGTCTGAAGACCTAGAAAAATTCGCAAACGCGGTAAGAGACTATATATATATGAGCTACACAGTGTGTTTCTTTCATCTTTCTCTTGCAACATCCTGTAGCAACACCGGAAAGAGATATCAGAATCTAGAGGCGCCTCCAAATCAAAGAAATTCTGATTACATAGAAAACTTGAACCAGCCGTCCATCCTGGCTTCCTGGATCTTTTCCTCGACCAACGCCCCTCACGGCAGATTTGAACCTGCACTCACAGAATCGACCTTCTTCATCAAGTTGGCAACCATGCCGTTCTTGAATCTCGCCACCAAGTTCTCTGGCTTGGACATGAATGCCTACAATGCCGAAGACGGTCCTGGGGAGCCCAATGCTGCTACCACCACTGCTCAGGATCCCAGCACCGCGGAAAAGTGGAATGAGTGGTATCTTGTCCGTACAGATCCGGACTGGCATATCGTCACCGAGAAGGAACAGGGAAGAGCACGTAGACACACCAAGCCGGAAACTCCACTGCATGAAGATTGGATTGTGTGCGATGTGGTGGGCGAAGATGGCCACGACATCACCTTTGAACTCGTCGAGAGAAAGGAGGAACCAGTCAATTCACCGATCTCAATGAATACAGGAGAAACGCCTACATCTGCGGCCGCGGCTCATCAAGACGAAATTGCACAAGTCACTCTACCCAAAGACGCACGCCTACTAGTATCTCTCGACGACAAAGCACCACCTCGACGCTCTTATGAACGAGTCCGTCCTACAACCCCGCTCATGATGCCCGAGATACCACCTACACCGTCCGCACCGCGAAAGAAACCCCTCGCTAACACCTTCATTCCTCTTCCACTGCCACCACCAGCACTCAACCTGTTCCGCACCTCGACCCGTACCTACCGAAATCCATCCATCAGCTCTACAAAAGCACAAGCAGGCTCCATGAACAAGATACAACTACCTGCCGTCCCACGCTCCACATATCAGGCACAAGCGCAGTGTGCGCATCGACCCCTCTTCATTCCAGCAAAGGATGCAGGAATCCTAGCCCGTTCGCAGGGTAAGGAAGTTGGCCCTGGTGCTGTAGCCGCAGGCGCCACGAGATACACTCGTGGCCGATCGGAGGAGGTGCTGGCACGCTTGGAACGTCTCCATCCGGGCTGGTTTGGGATTCCTCACTGATTTTTGCTAGTGTGTGATCCTTTTTTGGGGAGGTTTCTGTCATGTATTTCAATGAAGACACTGCGCTGCCTGTAAGCGATGGTCGATGACCTGACCCTTGGGCAAGTCGACTTGATCTGAGCAGATCAGATATCGAGCGGGCACGTCTGATGCAATTACGCAAAAACAAAAAAGTTGCTGAAAATATGGAGGCGGCAAGGTGCTATTGAAGGCACATTTTTGTGATCATTCAGATCGGCATCTCTTTGAGCTTTGAGTTCCAGTGTGGCCAAGTGGCGACTGAACATTATTTCTGATGAGGGTTTGATGCAATTCCACAGAAATATATCAAATACTAAAATGAAGAGCATTCAATCTTGTCCGCCGGGGCTTGGAGAGTACCGTGGACTAGATAATTCCCTCGTTCGAGCCTTCTCTCCAAAAATCTACTCATTCACCCCACCTGCCAGTGTCGATCACGCAATTTCCAGGTCCTTTGCGAGTTGCAGCACCTATCATGAAGGGTACTCCTAGTTCCTTGTTGGAGGATGTGTTGTATAGGTTGAAGAAATGAGGCTCGGGCTGAGCATATAATAAGGCCAGCGAGTGGGTGAGAAAATACCCCAAATATAGCCCGTTCTACGGCGAGGCTGGGCCAAAATCTCTTTCATCCCTCCACACTTCGCCCCCGCCGCCCAAACCATCTCACATGTATGATGCACTCTCACTCACATGCGAGACACAGCACAGGAATATTTCCTCTGTCCTCGATATTTTGTCCGAGTACGTTGGCTCAGCCTTCATTCTCCAGTGCGGCATCTTACTCCAAAGGCTTCACTTCTGTGCGCTTAGCAGAGTCGGTTTTCATCCTATCACAACGCGTACTTGACAGGTTCGTATTTTGGCCATCACCAGCATTGAAGGGAGGACACACGGCCACAGCCACGGCCAGAGTTTTCAAAACGTCTCGGAGTCGCACTGCATATGCATATGCACGAAGGCGCTTGTCTTGTTCTAGAACTTGATCCAGACCTGCACACAATGCTTCGTATTGGCTTTAGCAACTACTCTGCTCGTGATGTCGAATGTGATGGCCCTCACTTCAGCCGTCGCTCACAGCATGGGACTGAATGGGTAAGTATTCTAGATACGACGGCATGGCCTAAGCACAGAACACGATCATGATGATGCTTGCCCCCGGCCCCATCTTTGTGCATCGACACGGGCTAAGCCCTTGACCCTCCTGCCTCATGTCAGTCTCACAGACAAATATTTCTGTGTACGCGAGGTAGGGTATGTGTCTGCCCAAGCCCGTCGCCACTTAGGCCGGAGGGGATGGAAGGTAATCAGGTATAAAAGCTAGATAGGTAGGTGGGTGGGCGCGTGGATCTTGGTATAAAAGCCTCGAAGATACTGCTGTTTATCGAAGTGAGTATTGTCAGTGCGAAAAGGATATTTAAGTTGAGCCGCAAGAATTGATATATACACACGACGTTCTTCCTGCCACCAAATCCACGATATTTGTCTATACTCTATCAAACTCTTCGCCAGCTAGGGATCCAAAAACATAACACCTCCAATTCACCCAATATTCACCCTCATCCATCCAACAACAAAAGAATCATGCCCTCTCTCAACCTCCCGCTCTTGAGCCTGCTCCTCCCGCTCCTCACCTCCGCTTCTCCCCTCATGTCGGCGCGCCAACCCTCACCATCCACCATATCCGTGATATTTCTCGGCGCCACGCCCGAGGCGCAATACACCGTGTCCGTCCCCGTGATCAGCTCATGGGTGCCGACCGACAACGTGCTGTCGATATCGCACATCAGCGTGCCGGCGGGCACAAGCCAGCCGTGCGTGTTCTTCGGCGTCGATGGCGCCGTCGTCACGCTGCCCGTCGGCGGCGGTCAGGTCGATGTCGGTCCGCCCCAGACAATTGCTGGTGGCGTGTGTGGGCCGTTTCCCGGCGGGGAGTATGGGATGTGGTAGTTAGAAGGATAGATGGAAGGGGAGGGAGGGGAAGAGAGAAATGGATGGGGTGAAGCAGAGAAGAGAGAGAGGATGGAGGGGATGGGTTGTGCCCGGGGGTTGATGGGATGTGAGAGGATGGGAGCGTGAAGTTGATGTCTAAAGGCTCGATTTTTCCATCATGGGTGACGTGGTGGGCAATCTTTCAGGGCTTGACTGGCCATGCTTTTGGTGAAGGATCTTCTGACGATTTGCACGCGCTTAACGACTTATCCTTTGTGTCTCATAGTCTCCTTGAACTTCAGTACCTCAGCGAATGTCACATATGACGAAATCAATCAATCCAGAAAACGAGAAATTGAGAGAAGAGACAGAACTTTTTCGTTCAGACTGCTGTAGGGTACGGCAGATCCCAATTGCCACGTTAAATCCACACCCTCTCAGAAAGCCATGCCAAAAAAAGCTCCCTTTTGCCAAACCGCGCTTCGAACCCCCAAACAAAAAAACTCCTCGACCCAGATCCCCATCTGTGGGCTTCATCCACCTCCTTTAAGGAAAGTAGAATCACTAGCCGTACACAAGACGATGAACCTGGATAACAAGGAGAAAACTCACCAGGAGGAGGCCCGGGGGGATTATTTCAGCCCCCGGGACCAGAACCCGGTTGGTTTTTTTTGTGTCCCCGGAGAGTACCAACATGGTGTCCACATGGTACTCCCCGGTGAAAGACGATGAAAGGTACGGACCACAGCATAGGATTTTCGTTGCTAAGCTTTTTCGCCATTGCCGCGAGTGCAGGTGTCGGAGCCATGACGATGCTCGTGTACGAGAGGCGAAA
>JANSVK010000217.1:0-53433 GCA_030068005.1 Cladophialophora exuberans | reverse complement strand
GGGGTGTGGTGGGTGACGGCGTATTGTCTGTTGCTCGTTCATGGTTGTCAGTCCGCGAACTGGAGACGGGAGCAAGGGTCAAGGCCCAAAGGCTGTCAAGGGAGAAAGGGGGGGGGAAGGGGTTGGAGGAGCCGAGAAGACTGACTTGTTCCGCTCGAGGAGGTCCTCGATGGTCGGCTCGATGTCATGGTCTTGAGGTTGTGCCATGGCTCGCGAGGTACCTTCAATGTGGGTTTTTGTGATGGGGAACGGGCTGGGCTGGGGTTGTGCAGAAAGGTGTATCGAGCGAGTCGAGCCGATTGCGATTCTTTGGAGGCTCGGTCGATCGAGGTTGATGGAAAAGTTTGGAAACGAATTCGAATGAAGAGTTGGTGTCCCGTTTTTATACGCTGTTCTCGCAAGCTCAGCATCTTGACCTATGCTACCTACCTACGTAGGTACAATGTGTTCGATATACCCCATCGCGTAGCCATGGACCACATTCTTCACACCTCACACTTCATATCTCGTACCAGCATCGGAATTCTGGGCTAGTCTCGAGCCTGATTAGCCGATCAATGAACAGAGATGGCGTATGCAAGCCCCCTGATGCTGACCAAGTGTCGACCGGGCCCATCTCCATGTTCGGGGAACTCAGGCGCTTGACGAAAGCCATTGACCAGCGATGGTTTAGATCAAAAGAATTGTCTTCCACTGAAAACAGTACGGCATGACGTTGGTTCCACCACGCGAAGCCTGTAGATGGATGGGTTGAACGTCGCTGGTGTGGCAGGCCAATACTGTCGAGGCAGCGCATTCTCTAATCGGCCCAGCTTAGAGCACTAGGATGTACGACAAATGATCTCACCAACTCAGATTGATCTCTTACGCTTGCGCCTGATATACGCCGTGAAGTCTATATGTTCGACAAGGCTAGAACATGGACGACTATGTCAGGATCTGTGCCCGACACGATCTTTACTGTTGACTAATCGGCAAAAAATGTGTCCACGACAAATCAGCGCAGTCGTAGTCAAGAGTCGATTGAGGCAGTCTACTTATGGAAGAAAACCCGCTCCTTTAAATTTGTCGATAAGTCAACGTGTAAATACCGTTTGCGGCAGTGTACCCGCTCATATGGGAATTGAAGATTGCCTGGCTGGCTGCTCTAAAACGATCGTGTCGGTCAGTCCAGGTCCTTGCTTTTCGCGAAACGTGAGAACAGTGCCTCGTGTTGGTTCTGGGCGCATTGTGCGAGTTAACAAATGAAGAACGATGCGTCTTGAGGCCGCTGTTATCTTTTCGCCCGAGACGTCGACTGAGATGGTTTCCACGAGCCCCGTCAGATTCAGCCCCTCATACACATGCCGTTCGACCTGTAAAGTACGCATCGTCGAATTGTCGCAGCCAGTTCCGGGCTTCAGCGGCCCATCGTCTCCCCGGCGGTGAATCTAATGCTTCCACGAACCGATATTGATCCATGCTCATCAGAAGGGCGTGGTCCCCGAGTACGATATCAGGCGTTTGCACCGACCGCTGTGTTGGTCTCTGCTCTGGGAGTCAAGATCGGTATTTTGGTGTCCGGAAAAGCCATTGCGGGAAGTGTAGAGTCGAAGGGCGTGGGAAGCAGCTGGGATTTGATGTATAGAACAACAGGCGCGGAATTCGAGAAAGCTGAGGGAAGGTAAGAAAATGGAATCATGATCATTTAAAAAGTCCATTGAAATCATTTCCATGCCAGGTAAACGTCGTCGACCGGTTGGAATGAATGATGTGACGCCTGGCCACTCCGAACATTCCTTTGGCGTACATTTGCTCCAAGATATCCTCAAGTATTTTTAACAGCCTGAACGATTGCACCAGCATCGCCTTGATCCAAAGAATCCAGGACGTTCATATCATCCGGTGTAATCTCAAAATCATACACATCCGCATTCTCCTTGATTCTCTCTGGTGTGTCGCTTTTAGGCAGCGGGACCCAATCCTTCTGCAAGGACCATCGGATCAAGACTTGCGAAGGTGTTTTCGAGTACTTTTTGGCTAAAGATACCAAGGTTGGGTCATTTGCTTTGTAGTTACGAACGATGGGTGCATATGCTTCGACAACAATGGAGTTCTCCTTGCAATACTCGGTGATGGTTCGTTGTTGACACCAGGGGTGCAGCTAGCAATGGAAATCAGCCTCTGTTCAGTCATTGGTGAGGGGGTGATGCATACCTCAATCTGATTGACATGTGGCGGCCAGATTCTGGCATATTCTTTCATCTCCTCGATATGAGCCACTCCGAAATTGCTCACACCAATGCTCTTGACCTTGCCCTTCTCGTATAGTTTCTCGAGCGCTTGCCACATTTCTTTTCGTTTGGCACTGCCTGCATTTGGACTGTGGATGAGGAAAAGATCTACATAGCCTTCACGACCTGGATGGAGCTTTTCGATACTGTCAAGACATTTCTTGTACGACTTTTCCACACTTCCTCCGGCCGAGAGAATCTTGGTCGTGATGAAGATCTTGGACCGAGGAATTTCCGACTTTGCAACTGCCTGGCCAACCTGTAACTCATTGCCATAAAACTGAGCGGTGTCAATGTGTTGATAGGACGCATTCAGAGCAGTGGTACATGAAGTGAAGCAAACAGACGCGGGAGATTGATAGACGCCAAAGCCCAGCCGGGGAATCCGTACATTGGAGTTTGGCAGCGGAAGAGTGTCGGTGATGGTCAGTGAAGGCATGATGATGAAACAGTGAAGCGATACGAGGAAGGTAGGCGAGAAAAATTGGAGATGCGAAAAGCCCTAGGATTGTAGAAGTCACGACCGTTTAGTTGAAGGAGCCGCGCCTTTTCTTTTGCACCGCGTGATGATGTAATTTCGAGATTTTTTGAGTTCGGCGTGTCACGGTTGCGAGAAATTCGATCGCTAAAGTAGGAGTCCGAATTCTCTGTTCACTGAAGCTGAAGAATCGCCGGGTCATTCGGGTGTCACAGACCTTTGTCATCATAGACAGAGATTTGCTGCGAGTGTGATGCCCCTCACTGTCTGTGGAACATTGGCACCACTGCTTTGGCGGGGAACATCTCATGATCAACATGACCTAATTTAGTCAATTACTCAATCAATCTGGTCGCTGCATCAAAAACGAGTGGACAGCTTGTAGAGTCGCCCTTGAAGGATTTGCATCGGGTTTAGAACAGGTCACCCAGGCCAGCCTTTGTTTCACCAGCTGTTTTCCAATCGTCGCTTTTTCCGGTTTATCTCTGAGCTTTCCTGGGTAGAAAAGTCAGTACAATTCTCGAAATCTCAACCAGAATGCCCTCACCTTCATCATCGTAGAAGCGGCATAGAATCGCAACCGCAACGCCTACACACAGGTCTTTGCCAGTGGTACACGTGATCAATATCTTGGCTTGCTTGAGCTTCGAGAGCCGATCTCCTACTGCCCCGACAGCAAAAGGGAGTTTATCACGAAGATCTTTGCTTCCTAATTTCGCCGTATGACAGTTCAAGTCGAGGGCTTGGGGATTTGAGTCCTGGGCGCTGCCTTGACAATTGATGGTAAAATCAAAGCCGTCCGTAGCTTCTATGGGCCCGGCTGCAATGTGGATAGCGGGTGCAAGGATGATCTGTGTCGTGGCTCTGCTCGATTGGAGTCCTTGTTCATCTTGTTGAAGCAATGTCTCTATCAGGCTGGGGAGTTCAGCTTCTGCAGTCTGCATCAAAATCTCCTGGTGTTTCCAAAAGAGCTGAGCTGTCAACCCGTGGGACCACCCTTCGCTATCGTCTCCAGCCCCTTGGATATATCCGCGTTCCGACGCTTCAGCTCCACGAACACGACGCGAAGCAGAGCATAACACAAGTTGCTGGCAAGATGTCTTGGATGATCGACGGTCTTCTGGTTGATGAGTTCCGAACCCATTCTCGCCATCTTCGTCGTAAAAGTGGCCGTTGATGGCCCAGCTGACCCGGATCGGGTGTTTCAATTCACGGCGTAGGCTTTCCAGATCTAGTCCCAAGTCACAGAAGACCCCAACAAATCCGTCAAGTCTGGCCTCAATTTGGGAAATCTCGGAACGTCCGAGGTCGTCTGGTGCTGGCGGGCTCTGAAGTGAATGCATCGAGGTAGCTTGAGGAAACAACGTTCGGTTGATCACTGCAACCCAAATCGGAATTGTCTTGCTGAAAGCATCCGGTAGGTTCTTCCCACGACGCGTAGAGTCCACAACCACGGCGCCACCATATTCGCCAAGTACCGACAACAGCTGCAGGTTCAGTCTCCGAGTTGAGAAATTCCATTGTCCGTGGTGGCCATCGGTGCTTTTGAAATAGGCACTGCCAATTTTGTCGGTCGGCGCGATATACCAACTGCCGCATCGCTCATTTGCTACCAGTGGCAGATCATACCGCAGCGATACGAGTCTGGCAAAGTCGGCATCATCCAGAATTGACTGAAGACGATTCGGTATCGATAGGGTCGCTTTGCGGATCGTTCTAAGGTGGGCATACAAAGACGGGTTATGGGCTGAGTCGTTGAGCGTCAGGTCATCTAGTCTGGTGGGGAATTGTGAGGCATCCATTTTCAAATTTGGGAACAGCCATGAGGCGACTTTTCGTGGCTTCGAGAACTGAGAGCCAGAGGCGGCACGTAGGAAGACACAGTGATGCCCCCAATCTCTCCAGTAGCCTCGTAGGTCTCTAGGTGTGGCCCTTTCAAGTGGTTTTCGGGGTCGGTTCCTGGAATTGCTTAGCTGCTGGGGCCTGGAGGTCTAGTGCCTAAGTGCCTTGGCAAACTCACTGGGAGCTTTGTCTGCTAGTTGCCTCGATAGCGCCGCTTTTAGTTCGACTCGCCTGCCTACCCTCGATTCTCCTTCACCATTGCCCTACAGAGCACGGCCCGGGTAAACCAAAAGATACCATAGTGCTGAACACCATCGCGGCATCATCGTATTCAGGAAGCCTATGACTGCTTAACACGACTCTCCGGCTTGACGTGGGCAGCCACCCCGCTCCTGTGTAACGGTGAAAGCGCAGAATACATTTGCGTTTTCGCCGCTATAGTTCTTCCGCCTTTATTCACCCTCGATAGTTGAGAGTCTGTCTGCCTTGGACCCAGCTATCCTATGCATGTCATCTATCACCCACTGAGACTAAGCTAACGTCGGCCCCAGAACCTTATTCCTTCTCGCGTCAATGACTTGCCCAGCGGTCCCTTGCGCAAGGCTATCAGCACCATGTTGACTCCAGTCTACCCATCGATCGCGACAGAAGCCGCTGATCGAGACGCGGAGTGAGTTTATCTACCTTTTTACCTGCAGAGCTTCAATGTTATTGAAAAGTGGTCCCATAGTCGCTAATCCAGTACTCATCTAGCATTATTGCGATCGCCGGGGTGAACACTCCGAAGGTGTCAGACTGGTCGGTGGCAGGGACCTCTTGGATGGAAACATTAGTGAAAGATCACGAGCAGCTTGTCTATGTTTGGTCCTTTGAATATGACTTTGTCAAGCCCGGAGACCCACTCATCTATCAGCTCAAAGTCAAAGGCGACGAGCTTGCCACGACTCTCAAAGACTTCTGCGATAAGAGTGCTCAAAGACGGCCCATCATTTTTATTTGCCATAGTGTGGGGGGGCTCATTCTCAAGGAAACCTTTCGGGTCCTTCGCGAAAATCTGCACAACTTCCTCAACGTGATTCAGGTAATACAAGGGATTTGTTTTATCAGCACGCCTCAAATGTGGTCAGACCAGGTCAAAGCTCCCAATATGTTGGAGTCCATGGTTTCTACCGGAGCGACGCCATTGTCAAAGGCCTCTTTTACCAACAAAGACAACGCCACAATTCTGCAGATCTGCCAGAGATTTCGAGATATCGTCTATCAGGTCCCAATCATCACAGTGCACGAGACCGTCGATACCCGACTCGCGCAACGAGGTATTATAGCGAAGCTGAAGAAACCTCGAGTCTATGTTGTGCCGAAAGACCTTTCAGTGATTGGGGCAGAAGGCGAGGCAGAGTCAGTCGGAGTCGCCAAACCTCACCAGGACACGTGCAGACTCCAGAATAGTGACGTGGCTTGCCAAACCATCAAGGACTGGCTGAACAGTATCCTGATGCAGCCACTCGACGCAATCGCTGGCCTTTCGTCATCCGACGATGCTCCTGGTCTGCCCGAAGGAACGCTGCGAAGTCACAGTGTACGACCACCCATGCCTGTTTCGGAGCGGCTCGCGAGTGAAATAGGAGGTGGTACCCTGCAACCCTCCCCTATGCGTGCCACGGCTGGATCTACGGATCGGTCGTATGTGAAGCTACCGCCAATAAATATTGACACGGAGGCTTCAACGAGGCGCAACCCCGTGCTGCCATGCTTCTCGATCCACTCCAGAGATGACAAGGCCTTCTTCGGACGAAGAGACATCCTCGATGTCATCGACGACAAGCTTTTGCCATCCGAAACAGCTCGGAAGCGAGAGCTCTCGCTCGATTCTGGTCAGATTCGGGCTTTCTCTCTTTGTGGTATGGGTGGCATTGGCAAGTCAGCGACCGCTCTTGAGTATGCGCGCTCCAGAAAAGACGCTTTCGCCGCCATTTTTTGGTTCATGGCTGAAGAAAAGGATGGTCTCCCACCGCAAATTCTAAGGGCCGCGAAAGATTTGGCACTCGTAGGAGAAGACGACAACAATGACATGCAGGAGTCGGTAACAACCTTTATGAACTGGCTCTCACGTCCAGTTCGGTCTTTCTCGACAAGTGGGGCCGGAAACACACCCGATGAAGTAAGTTGGCTGTTGATCTTCGACAACGTTGAGGATTTCGACACACTGGCAGACTTCTGGCCGAGGGAGGGTGCCGGGTCAATTTTGGTCACCAGTCGAGATCCCTTGGCGAAGACTCAGGACTACTACAAGGTAGACACAGGTCTAGATCTTGCTCCCCTCTCTGCGCCGGAGAGCACTGAGTTCATTCAACATCTCATGAAGAACCACCAGGGCTCTGGGCAAGAAGAAGCCCTTCGAATCGTGGTGGATTTGCTTGGCGGACTTCCACTCCTTATTGAAGAGATGATTGGGGTCATGGACCGTTTACGGCTCTCCTACAGCGATTTCATCACTTGGTGGCAGGATGAAGGGCTGGAAAGAATCAGTACAAGCACCAGTGGAGGTGTCTACCGAAGTATCTTTACAGCGCTCGGGTATAAGAGCCTAGGAGACCATGCTACGGCACTGCTCCAGATAATGGCTTTCTTCGACCCTGACTCCATCCAAGAGACCATCCTCATGCCTAACACCGCTGCTAACACTCGCAACACTCAATTACCCCGGAGCCTTTCAGAATATTTCAACGCTCGAAAGGCCCTCTTACAGTCCTCCATGATTCAGCTTGACGCCACTCAGAGAAGCATCAAGGTTCATCGAGTGACACAAGACGTGGCACGTGAAAAGCTCGGCCGAGATGCGGAGATCGAGTATCTCACCACGGCCATCTCCATGTTATCTGAGGTATGGCCATTCCAAAGCCTGCAGAACCGCTTCAATACTTCGCGCTACGCGGAATGCGAGATCTATTATCCTCATGTCATCAAACTGCGAATCGCCTACGAGAGACTGTCGAATGCGGCTCCACAGCATTTCCGTCCGTGTATACCTGCAGCCGCCTTGTTCTCTGACTTTGGCTGGTACTGGCTCGAACGAGGCTACCCGCAAGAAGCGAAAGTCTACTTCCGCTCCGCTCAGCACATCTGCGAGGCTTCCGAAGAGGTCCAGACAGAGAAAGTATCATATATGCTCCGAGAAACGCATAACAATCAAGGCACTGCAGCCGCAGAGACGAATCACCCTGAAGAATGCCTCTATCATAATCAGAAGTGGCTCGACTTGGCCTTAGCCAGGCGTGATGACAAAGGCGAACCAATCAACGATTACGAGCTTGGGTCGGCTTACAACGAGATTGGTGTTGCATATGCCATGAATGGCAAGTATGCTGATGCAGTTAGCGCCTTTGAGAATTCGGTGAAGGTGTACCAGTCATTGGAGGAGTACCAAGACACGATGCTCGGATGGCCGCTCCCCAATCTGGGATTCATGTACTGGATACAAGGTAATTATGAGCAAGCTGAGGCGATTCTCCAGGAGATGCGGCAGGTTTTCGAAGACGCGCATGGGATTGACGACGGCGAGACTTTCAAGTAAGTGGGGATCCCATATGACATGCAGGCTCCGGCCATCTGACCCGTGGTATATAGGACTGGTAAGGTGCTGTACGCGTTGGGAAACGTCTACACCAGTCTCAGCCAAAAGCAGGACGGACTCAACTACCATCTGCGGGCACTCGATCAATATAAGCGCACTTTGGGGCCGAATCATCACCGGGTGGGCGACGCTTGCCACCGACTGGCGGATCATTACCTGCAAGCAGGTCGGTTCGAAGATGCACGGTAAAGCACATATCCTGCAAAAATGCACTAAACATGCGCACTAACATCGTCGTAGGGGATACATCAAACGAGCCATAGAGATCTTCGCCAGCCGCCCCTACCATAAGCACGAGCTTTCGAGGTCGAACTTCAAGCAAGCCCAAATCGTTGCGGCGTCGGAATCGCGCGAAGCAGCCGAGAGTGCTTTTCAGACAGCTTACTACATGCGACAGCAGCTCTATCCTGGCGACAGGCGCAAGATGGAGGAATTGGTTGAGGCAGATTATGATGACATTGTTATCTTCTGGTCAAGATAGCCAATTATTCTCACGGTATATGACAATCCGCAACATGGAAGTTTTTCCATGATCTTGCCCGAGTATCAACCCACTGAAACATCTTCCCATCAATCATGCCAGACGATCTGGTCAGGCATCGCCCAATATTGCTTCGCGGACTTTGCGTATCCCAAGGGCAGCCATCCTCGCCAGTGGACCAAAGTCAATATAGAGGAACAACAGCGCCAACGTTGTGGTCGGCACCAGCAGGCCAATCCACGCTACGATACGGGGTGACTCTGGGCTTCCCAGCTCTTTTACGTTCATGCCGAAGAATGACGTGGTAAAGGACAACGGGACAAACACGAACGCCAAAAAGGTCAACTTGGCGAGGCGCTCTGCTTGCGACAGTGACCGTTGGGCTTCCTTGATGGACATGGTATTCATAAGGACTGTGATGGCGCCCTCGCACCGTGCGTACAACGTGCGGGATTTTTCCGCCAGGGCTTGGAAGCATTCCAGCACGACGACTTGCTGGCGCATCTCCTTGTCGCCCGAGGTCTTGGGCCATTTGCTGTTGTCGAGCTGTCTGATAAAGGACGAGACGTGCTTGTTGAGGTTTTCATGGCGGTAGAGGATTTCTTTGAAGTAGTTGAGGTCGGTGAGGCTTTCGGAGGAGGCGGCATTTATGGCTTCGGTGATGCACTGGGTGAGTTTGATATCCATGAGGTTGAGAAACTGGTTCTCCGAATAGGCACTGTGCATGAATGTCTCGTGGAGAGCGTAGAAGGCGTCGTGAACCATGAGCTCTTGCCGTAGTGATCGGCCGTAGTCAATGTGGAAGTCATGGGTGCTGGTCCTCTCGCGGGAGATTTTGTGCGCCAGTAGGCCCATGTTCGGCTTGTAGCTGATGATTGGGAAGATCGACGTGCGCTGAGAGAGCAGGAGCCTTTTCGCTTCACTCCACGGCCCATCAAGGTAGCCTCCTTTCAGATCGGTACTCCCTGCGTCATTCCAGACCAACGCTGGGGCAAAATCAGTCAACTCGATGTTGAAGTAAGGGGGAGGTGCCATACCAGTCCAGCCAAGTGTGCCTTCGGCTGGTTGAAGACAGATGCTGATAGATTGTTCAATGGCAAAATGAGTTGGGCCTAGAAGAACATAATCGCGCGCGTAGGAGTTACCAACAGGAATCGCATCCTCTGCCAAAGTCTGATTCCTACAAAGGTTTTCTAGAAATGTGCTCATCGTTCGTGCACAGTCCATTCTAATTTCGTTGATTTCTTGCTTACTGATGTCCTGCTTAAGGACGTCTCTGGACCCTAAAGACATCAAGGGGAGTCTGACAATATTCCAGCTCACACCTGGCAGATTTGGGTTAGAGAAGTTGTTGGTACGATCCAACGGGCTTCTGAAGTCCAGTACGCGTGCAAAAAATTCCGGGTCGATGCAGTATTTGCTACCCAGTAGAGCTATCCATTCGGCGGAAGCGTGACCTCTGAGGAAGAGAATCTGGCCCGTTGACTCATCACGTGTCGGCACTTGGTACTCATCAAATGACTTGCAGCTGGAAAATACGGACGGCTTCTCCAGATGCCAATGTGGCTGCGAAGATGATTTCTGTCGGGCAGGAGAAGGGGATAGCTTTTCTTGTTGTGCTTGATCCGTAAACCGATAGAGTGTCACAAGTCTCTCGGGCTTGTCGGTAGCCTGATATGACGCGGCACGAGCGATTGGTCTTAGTATATGAGCGAGGCGGCTGTGGTCTTCGCCAGTCCTTGTGCTGAGATTCGCGAATGATTGAACAGCTTGTGCGTAGGCTTGGGGTGTAACTTCAAGAAAATCAGCACAGTGAGAGCGCGAAACTGCAAATAGACTGACGACTGGCTGAGGCGGACACAACCAGCCCAGGTACTGGAGGTACTGTGTTGTTCGACTCTGTCATTCTGATTGATTGTGTGAACTCGGAATCATCGTTGTTGGCGCAGCGCATTGTCGTTGAGTGGGGATCGATGCTTAGTCGCCAGCTTCAGCAAAAAGATTGCCAGGAACTTGAAGTCTGCGCAATTCCCACATTGCCCATCTACCGTAAGTAGGTATACACGTTATATCAACTTTTGCTTCAGAGCTTCGAACAGGGTCCATCCCTAGCCGCTGGCGCCCCCAAACCCAAATCAGGTACTATAGACGTTCGCCCAGAGGCCATGTGGACCATCCTTCAATTCCACAACGGCAAGATTGATCGGTTCTCGACCTGTGTTTTTGCAGGAAAGGCCATTAGTACATCGAAACAGGGTACTCGTACTCCGCCATGACAGTGATACTTAGGTGCGAGTAGATAGTCACCGGGCCTCATTTTGGTGCGCGGCGCAGTCCTCGGAAGCGAAGCCTGTCCCGTTTCACAACAAGGCAACCATTGTCGGGCTGAGCTTTTTGTGCCCTGCCAGAGTAACACAAAGGGGGGGCAATACACTGTCGGGAGACAAGGGTTAGATGGTGGAGGGACAGCCAGAAAAACCCCTGTCCAAGTCCGGGTTGTAATGACAATAGTCACATGCGTGACAGGCGGGGCTAATCTCTATTGGGCGCTTCACTGCTAGGTGCCCGCTGGCATTCCAGGTCACAACATGAGGCTGACTTGGTGAATCTTTGCCCCAGGACAGTCAACCGATTCGAACGCCTAATATGATGCTGCTCTCCATCTTGCTCATATTATGCCCAACAACTCTGTTCAGATGAAGTTTCTACAGGGTCTCATCCACGTTACAGCTGCTTTGTCGAATTACCGCATTGTCCACACTGCGTACTGGTGTAGCGGACTTTTAGCCGGTGTTCAAACCTCAAGCTTCTCCCCAAGCCCAATCCCACGCTTCTTGACCTCCCAGTCCACAATGGGCTCGATGGCCGCCCCAAAAGTCGACCTTCTACGGGCGACTGCTACAGAATTACAACAGCTCATGCACGATGGCAGTCTCACAAGCGTCGATCTCGTGAATCAGATCCTGGATCAGATCGAAGCCCACAACGAAGCCGGCGCGGGGATTAGAGCCATGCTTGCTGTTGCACCGAGAGAGCTCCTCGTAGAACGAGCCGGTGTGCTCGATAAGGAGCGAAGCGACGGCAGCACCCGCGGGCCTCTGCACGGCATCCCGATCATTGTGAAGGTAAAATTGTACCAGCGAGCGTTGATGCACAGCTTTGATCAATGTTGTAGGACTGCTTCAATACCGATGCAAGCACCGGGCTAAACACAACTGTCGGCAGCTTTGCATTTGCCAATGCAAAGGCCAAGAATGGGTCTATAATCTCCAAGGCAAGGTGCTCGGCAATGTTTCATGATACATCCATTGACCCCTGAGTAGCTTTTGGAACGAGGATTGATAATAATTGGCAAGACAAATCTCAATGTGAGCATCACCAAGGCTCGCTGCAGACGGATCTGAGGACTAATTTGCTCTATCAGGAATTCTGTAGCTGGAAGTAAGTACATCTAGCGCTGTGTACACCGGTATTGACAACCTACCAGAGGCAGTGATCAATGGAACGGATGGTCAGCTGTTGGCGGACAAACGAATTCAGCATATTTTGAAGGCGGACTTCAAAGAAGCGAAGGCAAGATGGGCCATTCCGTACGTTTTACCCCCAAACGACTTCATCCAAATAACTGTGATGCAGAATCCCTGCGGATCATCCACCGGTTCTGCTGTTGGCGTCTCGGCTGGGTTCAGCCCCATAGGCTTGGGGACTGAAACGGATGGTTCACTTGTCCAACCGGGCGCACGTGCCGCTCTGTACGCTTTGAAGCCGACTCCTGGAACAACAGACTTAGATGGCGTCTGGATGGTCTCCAGTGACTTTGACGCGGTCGGTGCAATGACCAAGTCAACGGCTGACCTGGCCTTGATCACGGAGCTCGTTCTCAATCAGAAGGCGAGAGAGGCTTTGCCCGATGATGGCTTTCAGAGTTTCCTACAGACTGACTTTCATGGAGTCAAGGTCGGCTTTCTTGACCCTGCTATCTGGCGTTGGCCGCCTCACATCCAGAAGCAGGAGGAAGGAACGCTTGAGCAAATGGTCAGTTCCAAATTCCTAATATGCATTTAACGTACTGGTGCTGCGAATTGGAGCTCATGATTACCACAGCATTCTGCATACCACAAAGCTATCGACACCATTCAAAACAACGGAGGCAAAACAGTCTATCCAGTTTCCATTCCTTTGATCAAGGATCTCCAGTATGAAGGGGAGCTTGCCTCGAATAAGGCCATGTGTACGTCAAGCAACGGGCGTATGAGCCATGACTGACTCAATCACTAGTTCATAGCTTCCAGCACAACGTCGAGCATTACATGCAGGGCCTCGAGCAGTCTGACGTCCGAACTCTCGAAGAGCTTGTCAACTACATCAATCAGCATGCTCAGAAAGAGCTGCCACCAGGTCGGTGCACTAGGAAGTCCAGACATTCCCCGACTGACCAGAACTAGACCATCCGGAGCAGGGCAAGCTGGAACGGGCTCTGATCAATGCAACCTCAGAAAAGACCTACGAGGCCTGCATGGAGCATTGTGCGACGGTCGCGAAAGGTGGGGTGGACAAAGCTCTTGCCGAGTATGGCGTTGATCTCATTGCAATGCCAATGGACTGTCCCATTCCCAGTGTTGCTAGCTGTGCTCGTGGGTTCCACCATATCATATCAGCCTTACCAAATTTTCTAACGCGGCGATAGGTTACCCAATTGCAAGCATGCCTCTCGGGAAGCTCGACTACAACGGCCGTCCGTTCGGACTGGCGATCATCGGTCGCGCTGGCGAGGAGGGGATCATGTTTAAGTTCATGAGCGCCTTTGAATCCGTCTTCCCACCGCGCGCCGTCCCTCGGAGAATAGATGAATGGCAGCGCGGTCGGGCAAGTCTCTGAACAATGCGCGACGTCGCCTCAGTGAGAACACGGTAATGATTGTGCAAGTCCCGTTCAGGACCAATAGGGTTTAGAGAGCACCTCCCTCACTCTTTTGTAGTTGCCGTGGTGCGATAAGTTAAAATATGCCTAAGAGCATCAGTCTTGACACTTCACTTTAGCCCAACGGAATACAACTTGCCGAGCACGCGCGGAGTTTCTCACTAGATTGTCACGGCACTTGAATTTTCCGTGTGTATTACCGCTAGCATGAAAGCAGCTGGAGCCCTTCCAAAGAATGGAACCGGGCACTTTGGCCATGCCACTAGAAAGACCCTGCATTATCATAAAACCCAGTGCCGCACCGCACTGAATCCGGCTACGAGCTTCAAATGATAGCCTTAGGACAGGTCGTCTGTACAGAGTAGTGACTCATAGCGTCAACCATGTTCCCACCTCTACTCAAAAATTGTGCCCCAAGTAGCTCAAGCAACGATCATATATCCTGATATCATATATTTGCGCAGAGAATTGCCATCTGGAACTTGACATAAAGCATATATTTTGAACGGGAACTGTCAGTCCTTCACCGCTCAGGAGTGCCGTCTTACCGGTTACACACGGATCACAACAGCATTTCTAGCGCTACTTTCGACAGGTCACAGGATCGACACAAGTTCTCACCTCTCGACACAGTCAACTGCTTGTCCAGGGCGTTGGAACGAGGCAGAGGCTTGCATTAAACGCCTTCCTTGACTACGTGGCCGACGCCACATGGTCTAGCCGTAGGTCAGGAGTAGTTCGCACGGAGTAAATCTCGCTGCAAGCACATGCCCGCGTTCAGAAATGGCGCGAATCAATGGGTTGTTTGCTGTGTTCCCTCGTATCCCGACGGGATGAACCCATGAGAGAAACCAGGGTCAACGTATGCGGTTGTGCACAGAAACGGCACGATTGTCAACGCCCGATTTGCTTTGCACTTTTCGAGGGTGAAGCAACCACCCTGCCCGAGGGCAATAGAAATCACTTCCTCAGCCTGACTCACTGGCAAGCTTTTTGCCCCTTCATTAAAAAAATTCCCCAACTTTTACGGTCTCAAAGCAAAAACACCAAGCACCACATCCCAATCTACATAGTCTACCCACAGATATTTATTGCCAACATGCCGTCTGCAAAGCAACCCGTCCAAGACCAACGTGAGCAGCCCTGGAAGGCGCACTGGCCCCCACCACAGCAGAGCCAAGGGCCCGAAAATCAAGTCGCGGGGTTCAAGAAGGGCGAGGCCATCATCACCGGTGGTGTCGCAGGCTCCTTCAAGACTATCCGTTACGACACGGCAAAGATGTCGGCGAAGTGAATGTTGCTTATGCGAGGCCAACTTGGTCAGGTCAGCTTTGAAGACAAACGGAGAGGTTGATGGGACATCTTTAACTGATATCTGCTTTGATAGTAAAGGCATGCTGACGACTTTCCATGAGCATGTATGTGCTTTTTGGCGTGGCTGTGGGAATTGGGAGGTGGGGACCTCATTGGATATCATGACGGATGCTCAGTTGCTGGCAATCTTTCATTTTGGATTATGAGCTACAATGTGGACTACTAGCACACCTTTCATATCGTCAACAGTAAATGAAATTCGCATTCAACAAGAGAAAGCAATAAATCAATTGACATTCCTGTGAATAGTAAGCCCGAATGGAATGCTTCTAGACTTTGCCTGTGAAAGGTCGCGGGAACAGCTACTTCCAGTACTAAAAGAAAAGGCCCGCAAGAGATGAGACAGTGTGAGTGCGCAGAGTCCAAAACTATCCATCTCCCTGATTAGTACGGAGAAATTCCTTTAATCAAGTTTCGTACCACATACATACTAATTTCGGCGGCATACGAAATACTCCTGGCGACGAGCAATAGACATTCGATTGAACCTAATAGAACAACAGCGTGCGGACTTCGATGCTTTCGCGGAGACAGTCGTCACTTCCGGCGAGAGGATTGTCGAAAGATGTATGGGGCACGCCTGGCTCGGTGTCATGATTAGCGAACTCTGTATCCAAACAGCCACAATGAATTACATGTTGCGGGCGAGGTCTCACCTGGTAGACTGTTCGGATCAGAGTCCGCTTGCAAGAAGATCCAAGCTTCATCAGGCTGCTGATCTCTCACATAACACCACTTGTGTTTGGGTGATCTGTGAACTTGGTACGTCTCAATGTAGGAGTCAGGCCTGACGGTGTCACGAGCCTGAAGGTCGTGCTGCTGGTTGACTGAACGGGGATCACACAGCGCAAGCGGCCAGTCGCGAATTGGGCCTCTGAGTGGCTTCCATACACTTGAAGTTTGGCAGTGAGTATTTCTACATACGGCAGAGTGTGCGGGAGTCAAAGACGTACTTGACGTTTTGATAGTGGCCGTTCTCAAGGCTAGCGGCTTCTGTGGGATTCAGCTCGTGCAGCATCTTAAGAGTTTGGTCCAAGGTGGCGTCTTGGTTCGGTCAGCCTGTTTCTGTCCGAAGGCAGTGCGCAAGAGTATCAACGTACCAACATGAGCCGTTGATGATGGCTGTTTGAAAGCATAGTGTTCGCCCGAGTGAATGGGAAACTCGGGCCTGCGCTTTCTGACGATCCAGTCGTAGATCTGGACTCGCCTAGCACCTGTTTCCTTTTGTAGCAGCTCAGCTACCTCTTTGAGGTACATCTGTTCAACTTTGGTGGCATCATCAAAGTCTTCATAAGACATTGAACTTGCAAGTGGAACGAGCTCGAAGCCACTTTCTTTGAAGGTGAGGCTGCCCAGCTTGTCGCGGATATCCTCGATGAAAAGCTGCTCAAATCTTTCAAGTTTCAGGTTTGACTTCATAAACCCACTAGGGGGGAAATAATCCAGGTAGAACGGCTTCTGAGCAGAGTAGAGCTCATCATCCCTCTCAAGAAAGTACATAGGAGCCACCACGTTTTGAGCCATAGTCACCTTCCAGTCGTCGAGCTTAGTCCAGCTATGATTGATCTCAGGGAGCCGCTTATAAACTTGAGTGGTACCAAGCCTGCTCACATAGATTGCAATCTGAGACTACTATGTGAGACTGCTATCTGGGATTCAGCTAACAGTTGGAGTCAAGTGAGGCTAGAAAACTTACGATGTCAGCACGCTTGACGACGAGGACGGAGCACCTGAGTGCAAAATTTGTTAAGGACGAATGAGTAGGGCATGGTCAAAGCTAATGGGACGCCATCATCCCAGCTTCCCCCAGAGAGTCGAGCGCCCGGCCATGGAGGGCATTACGGCTGTGACTACCCAGCGGAACATCGGGAAACTCGAGTGATTGCAATGCGAACAACCGGGAAGTAAACTGACCGTGACATGACATTACAATAGGATTAAGCATCACGTGCCAATTGTTGAGCCTCATCTTGGCCCCCAAACCCCGAATCATTTGCTTGATGCTCCGCGCGTGCAGACACCCGCATCGCTAGCGCGCTTTCATCCCCTTTCATCCCGGTTCAGTTTTGGGAGACATTGCTTCTGTGTGACGGTGTGATAGTCCTTGACCTGGAAAATGCCTATCCATGGCGACATGAGGCGCGATGATCAATCAGCCTGCATCATTCGGAGAGGCGTCCAGCCTACAAGATGATCTGACAGGTAGAATTGTGCGCCACCAGGTCGCTCGGCTGAAAAGGCTTGAGCTTTGCGCATCAGAGACCTTTGTCCGTCTAGCATAAAGAAGCGTGAATGGAGCCTCACCCGTGTCCTGAAGGAGGGTGAGTCTCGGGCAGGCTTTGTTTGTGTCACCTTTCTCTGATCGCCCTCCTCCCCTCCCACCACTTTTGTCCAGGTGAGCACATTTAGTTGTGCAAGTCTGTACTTAGTCTAATTCTAGATCTCTGAGAGGTATATGTACGGTGGGGCTGTGTCCGTGCAAACAGCAGAGATTCCAGAGCAGCAATGTGCGCCCTGTCACACCTCCGTCGATCGCTTGTCCCTGGTCAAACTAGTGCCCAAGTTTGGTGTCAACGTCGTTAAGGGGATGGGACAATGAGGAGGTACTGAGGATACGCCCCAGGGATGTACCTAAAACGTAAGGTTCTTGACGATCGCATTGGCTATGCCTTATCATGGAACCGCCCATGGAACCGCCGTAGGCGTGGTGAGGCTTTGTAGCTTAGAGCTCAGATGTCTGCAAACATCTCGACGCTAAGGGAACAGAGCCGGAAAACTAGGGTTCAATCACTCCTAAAATTTCTCAAGCTATGTCCTCGGCTTTTGTGAGACCCTCACGAGCAGCTTCGCCAAGTGCTCTTTTGAGAAGGGATTCGGTGTTGTTCACGGATCTCAAGAAATGTCTACATTGTCTTAGAGAGCTATTTGATTATTCAGATGCTATCTTATAAGAGCAGCATGCAGCACCAATATCGCGCTCCTCCAATCATTCCTTCCATTCGTCTTGAATGCTGGAACTTCTCTGTTTGGCTGGCTTGCAACCTAGCGCACTCATGAATTCTGAGGCAGCCACTGTAGCCCCATGCCGGACCCCCTATACCACTTGTCACCAACCCATGTCACCTTAATGGTGGTCCTGCGAGAGGCTGACTGCCTCAACGTCTGCTGTCAAGGGGCAATTCGTTGAGCCGAGCTTCCAACTCCTGGAGTACACTATCTTCCAATATCGAGAATGTGGAAAACGAAGTCATCGATCGGCTCAGGCGTTCAAGAGCAAAACTCCTTGCATCCACCATACGAGGGTTATTAAGCAATCCGGCAGGTAGGACCTCTTCCAATATCGTTCTTGTGTCCTGCCGGTCAAGGAGCTCGCCAATCGATGTTCCCACAATGCCAAGGGGAATGGTGCGGGCTGGCAACTCCAGTTGGGTGAAGTCTGTCGAGTCTCGAGCCTCCGCAGCTCTTTTCTTGACGTTTAGTCCTCCTGAGAATCCAGTGCCCTTTTCAAGTATTCGAGCTGCAACCGGTGGGCGTTGAGCCGCAAAGGAGTTGACATTGACGCCCCTCTCGAAGAGGGCAGCGTCTCCCTTTACTCGAATCACCACTCGGTCCTGAAACGCCGACTCGGGGAATTGCCAGGTCATCTCGAAGATATCTGGTGCTGACCATTGCCCCCCTGCAATCACCTTCATCGCTTCGGCTTCATACCCATGATGGAGCGGCGCGCATGTCACGCTTGTTTCGCTAGTGAGCCACCATCCAAGACCAGCGTCGACCCGGTGAAGGCCTCGGTGGTCCCAAATATGGACCACTGCTCTGTCTTCTTCAAAATCCAGTGTGAAGGCCTCGATGTTGTCGATGTTTGGCTCAGTCGCAAACAGGCGATCTGAGAGATCCTGCGGCGCATACCGCGCAGGCAGGAAGGGTTGAAGTATCCTCAGATTATTTAGATATTCCTTAAGCTCGTCGCCATCATGATCAGGGAGAGGAATCTTTGAAGCAAACATGCCCGGCAATCGGCGCCAAATCAGTGACCGAATAACTTCTTCTCCCCATGGCTCCGAAGCGGTCGTTACCATAATGGCTTCGTACTCGGGGATGATGATAGCAAATTGTCCGAACAAGCCATAGGCATAATAGCTACCCGGGTGATCGCCTATCCACCATTGATAGCCGTATTTATTGCTATACTGAGATTTGCAGGCCTCGAGAGCGTATTCTTCCGGGAGCAACTGGCGACCGTTCCATTTCCCTTTATTTAGGAAAAGCAGGGCTAGTTTGAGCAAGTCTGACGTGCAACAGCTGATGCCGTTACCTCCTGGATTGACCCCATCTGGACCAACTTGCCAGCGGAGACCTTTGATACCCATGGGCTGGAATATCCGAGGCCGCAGGAAAGTCAAGATACTTTGTCCCGTCGTGTGTTGAACGATGGCCGAAAGCATATAACTCGTGGCACTGCTGTACTGGAAATGTGTACCGGGTGATTCCGTCACTGGGACGTTGAAGAATTCTCTGATCCAGCTTGTCTTTATCCCTCGCCACGACCCGCCCGATAGTCCCTTGGTGTGACCTGATGTCTGAGTAAGGAGGTGCTCCACCGTCATGGCCTTGAGATTTTCGCTTGGCTGGTCTGGTGCATGCTCAGGAAAGAATGAAAGGACTTTATCATTGATGGAAAAGTAACCTTCGTGGATTGCCAATCCCACGGCAACAGTTGTAAAGCTCTTGGTAGCTGAGTGCATCATATGCGGAAGTTCTGGTTCGTACGGATACCACCACCCTTCACTGATCACTGCACCCTGTCGATAAAGCATGAAGCTGTTGAAGGTGATTCCCACATCTTGTGCTTCTTTCAAAAATGCCAGGATATCCTTGGATCTGACTCCTCTGCTCTCAGGCGACGCCCGAGGAAGCCCGTCGTATTTAGCGGCAGTTGACATTCTAGCCTTTGGTCTCGAAGTGGTGTTCCTGATTGGAAGCCCCTTTCAGCAATTTGACCGACTGTGCTTTTCGAAGGATGACTTCGAGGCGTTTTACGGACGTTCGTCTGAGAATCGAGATCTGTAAGCAATCGCCGCTTATCACGGCTGCTTCTTTTTGTAGGCTAGAGAGACCTCGGCCAAAGACCGCGCCTTTCCTCAAGTAGGCGTTTCGATCTTCGTCAGGCACGGAGGCTGTCCGGTTCGGTCGCAAACACTTGGCATAAAACAATGTCCTGAGTTCAATATTCAGCTATATGGTCCGGCTTTGATACAAAGGTTTTCAAAAACTTCCGCTACCAACAAGTGCGGCGCTGACCAGGACCCTTAATGCTCTTGACTTTAACCGGACTGGTTCATAGCAATGAATTCAGTCCAGACAAGTCCTGGTCCAGTGTTTGTAGGTGCCGAGACTCCCGATTTTGTCAAGCGGGGGCATCGATTTGAAGCGATTTTCGCTCGAAGGAAAGTCAAGACTGAATGAATACCTTACAAGGGTGGGCAGTCGTGTAGATATAGCATCTAATCCTCTCGTCCTTTCCTCTTTTGGGAGCGTGAGTGCGAGCACCAATCGAAACGATGAAATCAAGCCACATTGTGGTAGTGTAGACGCGCCAGCCTCTTGGCTTCAGGTTTAGTTACGCCGTACCAAGGGTGTAGCTAGGGAGACTTCCCGCTATCGTTCTGAGATAGGAAGTGTTTGAATGAGTTGGGTTGGTTAGACAGGGAAGATGAGTGCCATACGCGCGAATGCCTAGGTATCTAGTTCCACCCTTGGCGCAGGCCCCTGTTACTGCTGTTCAACACCACTTTCAATGCCAGATACCAAGAATAATGGTAACCATTGGTAGACGATCAATCTACTTCCCGGTTTTGTGGAAGAATGAAGTTGATAAGGACAAGCATGGTCTGCTCACGATGCAACGATCCAGCCTCTCACTTTCTGCTCGTGAAGCCTATACCCTATACTGTACTTACAATCCAGTATCTTGATAGCCAACGGGCAGTCAAAGAATGGCCACCAACGGAGGAAGCATCATCAAGGCCTTCAATGGCCGTCTTCTCTTCACAGTTTCCGTCTTGATGCTGTCCCAAATGAATTTTGGAGCAGACGTGGCAACCTTCAGTGCCACCCAAGCCATGGACGCCTTCGAAAAGCGATTCGGAGAATACGACTCGGATACTGATGTATATGCGCTCGACCCGGCATATCTTTCCCTCCTCAACAGCTTGACTTATGTTGGTCAGGTCGCTGGTGTTCTCTTTGGTGGCTATATTGCGCGGAAGAAAGGACGTAAATGGTCCTTTTACACCATGTGTTTCTGGGCTCTTTTGTCCGCGACACTGCTTATTACTGCAAAAACCAAGGCTCAGATGCTGGCGGGTCGGATTCTCAACTATATCTATATTGGTCAGGAGCTTGCCACCGTGCCAGTCATGCAAGCAGAGATAGTACCACCTCATGTACGGGGCTTTGTCGTCAGTACCTACCAGCTGGGTACAATGGTATGTAGAAATCCCACTGGCTCCCTTTTTGCGACACCTACTAAATACCATTCTGTCAGATTGGATCATTTTGCAGTGCTTTGATATGCTACGGATGTAGCACGTTGGAGGGTGAGAAGTCCTTTCGAATCCCGTTTGGTCTATTCTATATTATACCCACAATCATTCTCTTCAGCATTTACTGGTGCCCTGAGGTAAGACACCAGAGAATCTTTTGATAGATTCTTTGTCTAACTTCCGCTCTACAGTCCCCTCGATGGCTCCTAGTGCGCGACCGCCACGAAGAGGCCCTCGCTGCGTTACGCCAATATCGACAAGGCCGATTCAGTGAGGAGGAAATACTGCGAGAATTCAACGAGCAGGTCGCCATGATTAGCATCAACCATGAAGGTGGCACTTTCATGGAACTCTGGCGCGGGACCAATCTGAAGCGGACGCTCATCATAATTGGTGCCAATGTTTGCGCCCAACTCACTGGTCAATCCTTCAGCAGCAAGTACGGCGTCATCTTTTTGAAGCAGATCGGCACGGTCGACGCCTTTGTCCTGAACATCATCAACAACGCCCTCTTCATCCTGGTTGTGATCACTTCGATGCTGCTGATCGACCGACTCGGCCGAAGGTATGTCCTCCTGACGGGCACATTTCTACAATTCTCTTCAATGTTCGTGATCGGCGCGTTTGGAACCAAGGCCGCCTTGTCCCAGTCGTACCGCGCCGGCCTGAGCGCGATGCTGACCATTTTCTATTCGGGCTTCTGCTTCGGCTGGGCATGTATCTACCACATCCTCGCGTCCGAGATCCCCAACTCTCGCATGAGGGACATGACTTACACGGTCGCGAGTGTATGTACCGTTGTCACCCAGTTCGTGGTCTCCTTCACGATTCCATACCTCTACTACGAGCCATATGCCGCCCTTGGTCCCAAGATCGGTCTCATTTTCGGCTCCACGGGAGCATGTGTGTTTGTGTTTGTTTTCTTCTGTGTGCCAGAGTGCCGTCGTCTGACTCTGGAGGAGATTGATTATCTCTTCATGCAGACGACTCGGATCTGGGATTTCAGAAAATTCAAACATGGAGACGTCATCCCGGCGGAGACGATAGAGGTCGCGGAAAGCAAAACAGCCACAGTCGTCGAGTTGAAAGAAGTTGCGGTCTAGGAGCGTTGAAAATAACAATATGACGGATGATGAAGAGTCCGACGCTTTCTAGATGGGGATCTTCCTTTTTTCGCTAGAAGCGAGTCGTAGTCGAGGCCAAGAGTGATGTATTGTGATCAAGGACAAATAGGAGATTATAGTATCGCTAGACAGCCTCTCGCACGATTGTGCGATATAGCCTGGGAGGCATGTCTTGATCTCAAGAGAATATTTAAATAGTACAAAATTGTAACTTCAAAATCAACCAACTTGAAATGAGGTAACTTTATATTCAGAGTAGAAATTTTGTTTATTGTAGTGAGGTAGAGTGTTTAGTATAAGTACGAGGGAAGCCCTCGATAGTTCCCAGCCGCACGTAGCATCTACCCGAAACTTCGCTCGGATCATTTGATGATGATGTGGATGGTTGAGCGACTTTCCTTCTTGCTACGCCGACATGTCACCCGCTCACTTGACGGTGCAAACTTATATGTACAGTTGTGATTTCTTAAGCTTGCCTTCGCAGCTCCAGTCCCCAACCCGGCAATTCCACGCTCTGCGCCGCTCCACTGCCATCCAGCGTGAAGACAAGCAAATCGCGCTGCTTGCCATCATAATTCGTAGCGTCAAGTCCCTCCCAGGTGAGACACGTGGGCGTCCCACCGTCGACGAGTGCCCCTTCGTTTTGGAAGACCGCGCGGAACGCCATTTGTGTACGACCGTCACTGAGTTGTGCTTTCGAGTTGGTTGGGTAAAGTCTCACGCTGAGTTCCGCTGGCTTGACGTCCAGACTCTTCGCGAGCGTGGCGAGAATGTCCTCGTTTCCACGAGTGAGCTTCGTGAGTGCCAACCCGGGCATACCGTCAGGTTTCGCGATTACCATTTTCGCGGCTTGAGAGGAATTGGAATTCGTGCCTGCACTTGTATAATTGCCAGCGTAGTTCCTGCCAGCCTGTGCGATGGCAGCCTTTTCGAGGCCCGGTAGCATCACGTCCCCGATGAAATCGGCGTGGGCGTTGAGATCAGCCGCTGCTGTTGAATCCGCCGCGAGGATCACGAAACCGATGTTATGGTCTGGCGTGAAGCCGACATAGGCGCTGTACTGACCTATGAAGCCGTAGTTCGTGAACACTTCGATCCGTGGATTGATGGGACTTCCCGGAGTCGCGCTGAATATGATCCACGGCCGGCCGATTGCGTTTCGAAGATTGGATGTGTGGGCTACAGGCTTCAACCAGCGGCGCGTGACGGCGGATGGGAGAAGAGTCGAGTTGAGTAGGGCAACGCCGGCGAGAGAAAGATCGTGGATTGTGGAATACATCCCCACAGCTCTTTGAGGTGATTAGAATCCATTACGTGAAGGTGATTCGTTCCAACTTACGGAGATTCATCACCATAATCAACAGACCAGCCACTAGTCTCGACGTTTGAGGGAATGATCGCGCCAGCGGTGTCGTTGGGTGCGATAAGGCTACTGCTTGACATGCCTAGTTGTGCTGTGAAGTCGCGGAACATCTCGCCAAATGGTCTATCCTTCATGTTCTCTAGTGCATAGGCTAGGAGCTGAAATGCGGTATTTGAGAAAACCGGAGTTGTCCCAGGTTGGTATATGGGAGGTCTTGAGAGAAGATCGGCAAAAAATTCTACGTATCAAAGCTTTAACTCAGCATCTGATACAGCCGGTTTCTCTTGACGTGGGGTTAGGAGACGTACCTGCTCGAGTGCAATGCGGTTGAATACACCTAGATGACTCTAGGGGTTCGGTGGCATTCAAATGCGGTATCTCAATATCAGCCGTAGCCAGTGCCGAGAAGGCGTCTTGCACAAGTTCAGCAATGATCTGTGTGGCAAAGCATTTGAGGGTCCTCTTTCACTCACAATCTCTAGAGATACCGGCCAAGTGTGCAGCCAAGTCGCCGAGCGTGACATCTTCCCAGGCCACCTGGGTCATTAAAGACTGATTCTGGCCAGAAGCCACGGCTTGGGCCAATTCCGGGATGTATTGGGTCACTGGCGCCGCCCAGGCAGCCTCGCCTGCTTCGATCAGAGTGAGCCAGACGGTAAAGACTTGCGTCACAGTTCCAATGCGGTAGACACTTTGCGCTGAGAGGTTCGCTTTGCCCTCCAATTGCTTGGCCAACGAAGGCGTGGTGTAGTGGTATTCGTAGAAGAATGGTTTCGAAGTGTTTAAGCCATCGGTTGACGAGAACAGCTGTGTATCTCAGTTGGTTTTGGTTTCAATGATCGCACAAATATACGAAAAGGGCAGACTGTTCAACGAACAGGACAACTTACGCCGATACTGAATGAGGTAGTGTTGGAAGAAATCGGCCCGTGCGCAGCACTACCGCCATCAGCGACTAGGTCGTCAAATGTCTTGGTGGTGTTCTTTAGGGCTTCCTGAATGATCTTGTCAGAAGATAGCCCGCTAGGGACAGGAAATCTGGGACCAAGAATTGGACATGGTGAAAATTCGAGTGCGCTGGAAAGCAGAGCACTTGCTAGTAGCACATAGCTCAGTGGAAGGGAGAAGGGAGACATGTCGGACTCGACTGAGAATTATCGAAAGGGTGTTCCGTGACATTCTATCTCAAGTCCTTCTCTCCCCAGATTTATGTTCATTGTAGCAAGCTCTTCTGGGAAGTGGCTCAGGTCGGTCAAGGTTGAATGGAGTATTCCATCGATACGGCCAATGACCAATTTGGCCATCGAGTGCGAGCGGCAAAATGAGTGGTATTCACGAGTCTGAAAATCATACATCCTGATTGACTAGTATCATCGCTTTGGATTTCGACAAGCGACTTCGGAATAGGCTGCTTCACGAGTCCAGTGAGGTCTAGCGAGCAGTCCGTCACCCACTTAAGTGTCAATTCCATTAACACCATACTAGCCACTGATTCCGTCAAGGAGTGCGAGCCGCAACTAGTAGAAGGCAACTTGGCAGCCTAGCAAAAGCTCCAAGCTTGCAATATGAAGCTAAGATAGACTCCAAAGCGTCGGTCTTTGGCTTTTGCCAATGCCACCGGCGTCGACCGCCTCCAGCAGGCCTCGGCTTTTTGCTATTGCGAAATTCGCTTGATAGCCGTGGATCAGACCTACCTATGCGCCTAGTATGGAGCAAGGAGCTAGATACTCAATTCCAGTAGAACACCTCTAACCTCGATTCTAATTCTCCAGTTCTACTAGTCCGGCGAATATTCCTGTCGCCTGGACTGAGGATCGCGCTATGTTCCCCAGGAGCCTCTGAATGAAGCACGCCCCCCTTTCCTCGAGTCGTGTGGATACAACCTGCGAAATGCATGCAGAATCAAGTCGCGCGCGAACGGTGGCGACAGGCCGCTTGGGATCTCGAAAGGTCAGGACCGGATGCCTCACATGCAAGTATGTCAGTTGACTCTCGCTTGACGAGACCATTTCCGAGATACATCCACAGTTAACACCTCATCGAAAGGCGGCGACGAGTGAAATGCGACGAAGGGAAACCCAGTTGCAGGAGGTAGGTATCAATCAAGTCTCCTCTCCATGGACGAATCCTCATTGGGATGACCCGGCTCATTTGAACCCTTCCAGATGCCTGGATCTCAACCAAGAATGTGCAGGGTACCGAGTATTGAGGTTCTCGGACTCAAGTTTCCGAGAATATCGACCCAAGACGCGGATAACCAGCCATTCGCCCTCGCCACCGGATTGCTTGAGACCTGGTCTGATATCGACTACGACGACACCACGCGAGGATGTGCGGCGGCTGTTGAGCTACTATCAAGACCAGGTCTCCCACCATCTGGGCGGTTTCATGGACACAGATTTCTGGTCCGTGACGGTCCCCCAACTAGGACAGAGTGAACCGGCGGTGACGTTCGCGATCGCCGCCATCTCAGCCACGTTCCAAAGACTTCGGTCTAGCGGTGCTAGCTATCATGAGGTGATGAGGGATACCACCTGCGCGGACGGTCCGGCACTTGAATTCTACAACATTGCTCTCACCAAAGCCAGTGAGAGGGTTGCGCAGCATGACGGCGGGACGCTTATGGCCTCCCTCACCTGCATGCTGTTTCTTTGCATGGAGTTCTTGCAGAGCAACAAGCTACAGTCCAAGAGACTCTTCGATCGACTTTTTCAGTTGGTCCAACCATCTGAAAACAATCGAGACTCTGCCCGCCGCTTGAAGGATCTTGATCTGGTACCGAGCCTGCTATCGATGTACCGAAGAATAGTACTTCAATCGCTGCTCTTCGCCCATCCTATCCCGCCATATAACTATCAGGACTGGACACCACATTTATGTGACCTGCCGACGGTTTTTGACTCTCTGTCAGAAGCTCGTGATGCTCTGTATCAGCTCCTTGCGTGTATTCACGATTTTTGTAAGCTGGCTCGCACCCATTCGGAGCCCGGTCACCAGCATCACGGTGACCCGGTGACAGGTCCAGAAGAGCAAGCCTTCTTGCGAGCAAAGCTTTGTGAGTGGCGAGAGACTTTCGATCGTTGGTGTGCAAAAAATGACTCAAGAGATCCTGGGACTCTGCAATCCGTTTTATTGCTGCGATTATATGACCATGTTAGCATGGCCTGGGTCATCAATCCTTGGGAGGCCTCTCAATTGCCTTTCGACCATGCGACCGAGTACTTCCAACTGGTGGTCGAAGAAGCATCGAGGATTCTTGCCCTAACAGGTTCCCAATCCAAGCGGTCCTCGATCCTCCACTTTGAAATGGGAGTGATGCCCCCTTTATATTTCGTGGCTATCAAATGTCGATTCTACGAATTGAGGCTTCGCGCTCTGAATCTTCTACGACTGGCTCCGCGACGAGAAGGTCTATGGGACCGGGAGGAATTGATTGCAATTGCTGAGAGAGTCATTGAAGTGGAGGCTGCTGCTGTTTCGAGCCCCGAAATCCCAATTCCCGATGAAAATCGCGTTTGCGATGTTACGATGGATCAGCTCGACAGAGGGAACAACTACAGCGCAATCTTCTCGTTCAAGCCAGATGGCCCCGCTGGGATTATGAGTCATATTCAACAAACATGGACGTGGGATACCCGGCGTGGCAAGTTCATATTCTGTAGGTAGTGTTCCGGAAGCTGGCCATGCTGTTCAGCCAAAGCATCAGCATCAAGACAAACAGCAGCTCCGTTTCATTGTCAACGGAGGCGTAGAGCAGCAAGTATGCCGCATAGCGACTTCCAAGTCACATTTTCAGAACCAGAAACTCCTCCCTCAATCGTTTCACGGTTCGTGAATACGCATCTGGGCAGTTGCAGCGCAACCAAGGCGACGAGGTTTTACAACAGCCGCTCTTTGAGAATGCCGAGGCGGCTACTGGCCAGAAAGATCAGCTAAGTCACGTGAATAAGGAGAAAAGCGAGGGGACATACGCAGGAATAGAACCAAGCCATGTTTCCAACAAACCCATGCAGTTTTCCCACCGCTTCTGATCCCAAGCGCTGCATTTTTCATCTCAATTGATCCGAGGTAAGTCCAATAAAATCAGTTCTGTGTCCCTGTAATGGTGTACAATGGCATGTCTTAGGCCATTGAAACTGCACCTTCAACAGCAGCTTGTGGCATGAGGGAGGATCCGTTGTTACTCATCATCTCCATCGCATCATCGTTGATAGGATGAATCGGGAACTGAGTTGCTGTGAATTCCTCTCCATCAAAAAGTAGCCAATTCTGCAGTGGTTGTTCTTTTTGTCCTAACACGTTGATAACGTCCTGTGCCAGGTAGCCTCCCAGGAACGCTGTGACTGGACTGATCTCTGCTCCAAGATTTTGTAGGAATGTACGGAGGAAATCTGATCTCAAGGTCTCCAATGGGAGTGAGAGCTCTAAATGCTTTTGATTGGCCAGTCTTGTGAACAACTCGAGGTCCGCTCTGTTGTACGACGGTAGTCGTCCTCCCTGTTGACTTTGAAAGTCGAAGAGAGCTCGGAGGCAAGAGAGTAAGGGTGTGACCTTCATTCGGCTGCGTCGGGTGTTTCTGATTCTCGAAGGGAGCGGAGACAGGTTGGCAAGCGGCATAGGGGAATATGTCTCCTGATAGGTGATAATCTCCTTGGCTTTATCGCCATCTTTCTTCGAGCCGACAGCGACGACACATTTGGTTGGACTTTCGATGTCGCCAACCTTGGTGGGTTTGTTGCGCTGCTCCCTCTCGATAATGAAGTCATGCATCACAAGATCTGCAAAGACGTAGCCATACATTCCGTGTGTGTCTGCGGCGTAGAATTTCCGACCATACATTCTGCAAGCCATGTTTACGCTGCCCAACACGTCCAGGATTAGGCCAGTCGCAATTGTGATGTCGAAATTTTGGAAATATTCAGGATCTTTGGTCACGGCTGCGTTTGGGTCGGTGTAGATTTCCACCCGCGGATTCAGCTTTTGTATCTCCGGCATGGCTGCTTCAGCTCGATTCCGGCCGATTTGTGTTTCGCTGATGAAAAACTGTGTGCCCAAGTCTTCTGCAGTGACCAATTCATGATCCAGTATCGTCAATACTCCAACTCCTGCTAAGACCAAGTTTTTGGCAATTTCAGTGCCTAGACCCTTGATTCCGATCAAGAGGACGTTGGCGCGGCGGAGCTTCTCTTGGACTGCCATACCCCATAGACGGATTTGTCGGTCATACAGGGCAATCTCATCAGCTGAGATAGGCTGTTCGGGCTGCATGGCAAACATCTCTGGCTGTAGTCCATTTGTTGGAAGGGCCATACCACCCGAAGTGGTATCTACCATCTGAGCATAACCATTCAGGTCATCCATGCCAGGAACAGGCATCATGTAGGCCGCCCCGTTGATATTTCCGTCCATGACCCCGTTCGTCGCGCCGTTTGTATCCATATTCATAGGAGCTGCTAGTCCATTTTCATTGACAGGAATGGAGCCGTCAGGGAGAGGATTGCCCTCCATTGGGCATGGCATGTGAGGTCAAGAGAACAGAGATAAAGTTGGTAGTTCGAGGAATGAAGTTCAGAGTGAACTGGTCTCAGGGGAGGTGGAGGAGGGGTCGGTGGAAAATGAGGTTCAAAGGAACAGGTGAGAGGAAGGATCAATTCAGGTGAATGTTAAGTGATGCGACAGCAACAAAGGTGTTCCTTGATTCGCATTCAGAATGTTCTGCCTCGCACGCCCTGTCTAGGTTTTGCACCCTGCGGCTCTAGTCGAGCTTAGGGGCATCAATGGCGCAAGGCACCACGACCGCCTTGCCTAAAGGAGGGTACGGCGCCTAATTCTCCGGATAGTCCCTCCCACTGCTTCCGCTCGGGCCACGCTGGAAGTGGCTCGCTAGCCCTTGAGGTGATGATGGGATCATGGGAGGGCACCAAAGCGGGGAGGAAAGAATTGCCAAATGCGCTGTCACACAGGCCAGTTTGTAACTGGCCTTGGTGACTGGTGAACTTCCAACGTCCACTCTTCATTCCATGATCCTTTTCAATCTTACCTAGGTACCAAAAGTTTGCTCAAAAACACATGTTACAAGTCTCTTTCCGCATGCCCTCCCTAGCAAACATTTTCTGAAAGCAAACCGGTTCTTGCGAGCCCCTCTCTTTGAACCGACGTCTTCATCGAGTTGGCCGCAGCCTTCCACTCACTCGTCAACGATGGTATAGCATCTACTCGAACAGTTTGCCCTTCTTGATCCAGTCGTACTGATTTCCTCTAGTCTGACCCGAATAGCCGCCTGGCACTGTCCATGATCACTCGCCTCCAAAACCTTAGAAACCTCCTCAGCTCGGAGCGCCACCTAGGTGCTGAGCAACAACGAGCCTTTGCGGCACTTGACCAGGAGATGAATGACCAGCTAGCAGCCTTCGATACAATTGACCGACCAATTCACGGAGAAGGAATCCACATTGGCGACTTTGAGAGGAGACTGAGGAGTCAGCCAATCGAAGGATTCACCCAGCATATCCTATCAGTGCCACAGCCTGACAGCCATCTTCCGGGTAGCGCTGCTGCGGCTCCCATACGGCATCGGCGGAGAGCCTTCCGACCAAGCGACCGCTTACAGCGATATCAAAGAGAGAGACTGTCGCACAGTACAAGAGGCGTGGCTCCCACAGAGGCTTATATCACACCGTCTCAATTATCGGCAGCTATCCAGGCGTCAGAACGCGCTGAACGCCCAACTGCGAAGAGAAGGAAATTAGAAGACGGAACCTATGAAGATGAACCTACGACTTTCAGTTACGGCCATGATGGACAAGTCGTCCCTGGTCAGCTCAGAATGGAGATTATCAGTTGCGATGGAGGAGAATATTCGGATCCTCACGTTCCCATCAACTCTTATCCCCAGAATGTGCTAAAAGATGACAACAGCGTCTATTGCACCAAGTCTAATAGGTGTAATTTGTTGTTGAAACACGTTGGCGGGATGCCATTTACCTTAACCAAAGTCGTTGTCAAGGCTCCCCGCTCTGGATATGATTCCCCGATTCAAGAAGGGCTGATTTTTGTTGCCATGGACGATGAGGATCTAATAGATAGGACCGTTCAGTACGACGATACCTGGGCACCCGCTAGAGTCTCGCGTCGAGAACAGCGACGAGTCGGAAGAGATTCAAATCGACCATCCGAGGAGTATATGAATTCGACACGGTCGCCCCTGAGATCCATCGACCGTTCAAGATATCTGAATAATCCTACAGGCTCGGAGGATAACGTGCGTCAACGTCCATCTCTTGTCGCCGACTTTGATGTGACGGTTGCAGACCTTTCAGATGAAGAAGACGACAGTGGCGATGGCCCACCCGATGGCCAACCGTCTCCACGACCGTGGCACGATGACGACTATTCATTCAGATCTTACGTTGACCGATACCGGCCTGTGTATCCGATCGACGAGCGAAATGACGGAGTTGCCTCGAATTCCAGTGATTCAGAGGGTTACGAGCCGACCGGGCCCCCTGCTGATGATCGCTTAACAGGAGATAGAGAACGCTTCCACCGCCAGCAAGTTGAGGTCGAACACACACTAGCCCGTCGCAATCGAACGATGGATCTCATACGTGCGCAACGAATCCGAGATAGCGATGAGCTACTAGCGCGCCAGGATCGTGATGCTCATCGTGTCGATGAAGAGAGACCACACTTACCTCGCTCAACTTCAGGAAGAGTTGATAGCGAACGATCCTTAGCCCCGGCAATTGGTTCACCAGATCCAGTTCATCCGTCCAACCATCGAACTCGTGAGGTGTCACCTTGTGGAATACCTTGCAAGACCCACACCACCGTCGGAGCTGCCATCGCCGCAAAGGATCCCCCTAATCCTTACAAGCCTCACGCCCGATTTTTCATCAGTCCAAGTAAATCAAGCACGGCCATCAAGTTTGATCCACCAGTGTGAGTTCAATTTCCCTTGTACAGCGTTCACAACATAGGACCAAGCTAATGAAATCTGTAGCTCGGGTCGTTATATGCTTGTCAAATTATGGGCGTCGTGCTCTAATGCTAATATTGATGTCCAAGCTATTCTCGGATATGGATACGGCGGACCTCGATTTTTTCCAAACGTTGAGATGAGATGAGATACGAACTAGTTTTCAATACACTTGACATGAGATATTGTAATCTCTACTAGAGAGTCTACCTGCGTAACCACGGAGCTAGCTGCGAGTGTCCCATAGCGGGTAAAAGCCAGGGAAAGTCCTATGGTACTCTTTGCTCCGGTGTAGCATTAATCAGCGGAGCACAAAAAGAGGTGCGCTTAATCGCCGAGTCAAGTTTCCCTAGACGAACACAATTTTCTACTTTTACAGCCATTGTTCCATGATTCATTCCAACCAAAAATGCCTCTTTTTGCAGAAGGTACAGGGATCCCGATTCGTGATAAGGGCAATAATGTCTCGCCCGAGAATCAAGTTCCAGAGCGAGTTCGCGTCAAGAATCGGCGCAAAACATACCTGGACAAGCATCCAGAATATTTTGGACCGCAGCTTGAGCTGGCAGGTGTGCCACGTCTGCCCTTTCAGCAGGTAGGTTCCAACGACTTATTATTATTGGTGTCACAGATCCATTGCTCTACGATCGCTTGATCCGCCGCTTCCAGAGCGCGGCTGAACGCGAAGCGGAAGGTCGACGTAAAGGCTACTCGGGCATTCTCGAGGCAGACCTCTACCGAAGCGAAGCAAAACTTGACGCGTTGCGGCATCCTGATCCTCAAGCGATGTTCACATACAAACGTGGTCCTGATGGTGAGATTCTGGCCGAAGATCGAGATGAAGTGCCCGCGAACAAAGAGGAGGGACTTGCTCGATGGAGGTGGGAAATGGAGGCTAGATTTCTAAGAGGTGGTGATGATGACTTTGACTATGGTACGGTCGATAACAACCCTGAGTATGATGACAGAGTCCTCGAAGAGAGAGATGCTGAAGACAAATATTTCGACGACCAAGAGCCAGAGTTTGTCGAGGGAGAAGAAGGCGTTGCGAGAAGCAGAAGTCACGAATTACAAGGTGAGACTGGGGTTCAAGACTTTTGACTCAATTTCACGTCCTCGTCTATGTCGAATTCTGCTGCTGCTACGCGACACCATTTCAAGAGCATTGAAGTCGACAGCCTTTCTGAAAGAGCGTTCGAATTGCTCCCTCAGCCAGTCTTCTCCGGGCGTACAAGTCTAGTAACGTCTGAACCGAGCCCGACAAAACAGAAATGGCAGCTTGTCCTTCACTGCCCCATTCAGATTTCAGCAGCAACACCATCCAAATCTCATCCGCGGAGATTTTCCATCATCATGAAGTCAATATATCCCAAGGATCCATCAAACCCTTGACACTACTGGCACATCGTACATGAGGCATCCTCCTGAAAACCTGCTGACCCTCTGTCCTCTGCATGAATTCCTGCCATTCCTTGGTTGCGATCCATTCCTGACGGGCGCGCTTATCTCGAAACTTCATGATGACGACTGTATCGTGGAATTCTTTCGGCGAAGGCGCAGGATGCTTGCGTCGAATGAATTCGGGTCGTGGATCAGGGATCTCCGTTGGATATGTTTCAAATTTGGAAACCAAGGGCGAGAAGGCAGCTTTCATTCCCAGTCTTGCAACCATAGAGTCCAGTTGATGTGTGGGCTTGTCTACTATTTTCCCTCTTTGTACCAGATCCTGGTCGGCAGGCTGGATATTGCGCTGCATCTGAGAAGCAAAGAAGTAGAACATGCAGGTCAGCGGTCGGTCGTTGTCAGCAACCTGTGTTTGATCGGTATCCGCTGTTTTCGATGCAACATTCTGCTCCCCAAGGTTCATTCGTTGCAGAAGCATTTTGTCATCCAACAACAGAGGGAAGTTGGCGGTTCTATGCGCGTATTAGATCCCACTGGTCAAGTAGTCCAGGCAAGAGCATCACAGGGCAGAATGCCATCATCACAGGCTGTTGAGAAGCTGGGCATAGCCCTAGGACTGGGATACCACATCCCCCGCATTTCGAGCTGCACAGTGAACATCACCACTCGCACAAACAGCGTGGAAAATGTCAGCTCATTTTCACCACTGGAGACCAAAAGAGCAACCAAGAGCGCAGCTGCTCGCCTGGATCGGATCGGATCTTTACCCCACAAAAAGCTTCCAGTGGCTCCCCCGCTTTCAGCTTCTACTTCCACCTCCAAGCCCCCGTCAATCACTGGGCATCACCCACGGAAAGCCGCGATTTACCGAGGGTACCTACGTAGGTGCGAACCTACCTAAACGCTGCCTAGGAACAATTCCGCCGGCGCGCCAGTTTTTGTCCGCTCGTCCAGACTGCATCTCTCTTTTCTCCTGTCTTGTAAACAACACAACGTACTGCTTTGATGGCTGAGTGAGGCACACCAGTTTCTTAGTAAAGTGATGACGATATATTCGCACCGCTCCAGCGAGTCCGAGCCATGCGGGCACACTTCCTACCCCGACTCCTGCGACCGCCCTCTCTCCTCCCACAATTCTTCCCACGACGAGGTCTGTTGACACCGGCTAGAGTGAATGGCCCACTGAATCCTCCCCTCCTCGAAGAAACTGTGGGTGAAAACTTTACTCGCATCGCCTCAGCACACGGCGATCGAAATGCCGTCATCTCTAGACACCAGAACAAGCGGCTCACATACCACCAGCTGGATCTTGACAGCAATGTTCTAGCTCATGGATTACAGAGCCTGGGAGTCAAAAAGGGAGACAGAGTCTGTGTGTCTTTGGGAAATAATCTTGAGTTTGCAACTATCACATATGCACTGTTCAAGCTTGGGGCCATTCTGGTGCCCTTGAATCCAGCCTTTACTAGTACACAGATCATATCGGCTTTCAACCACTTGTCTGCCTCGCATCTTGTTATTGGGGCCGAGACAAACTTGCCATACAAGCCACCACGATCGAACGTGTCCCTCCTCGAGTCAATCGTGCCTGACATCTCCGCTTCGACTCTCGCATCAGAAGCAATTCCCAGTCTGAAAAATATCATTTTGGTGGACAACTCGTCTGGTCGAATAGATCCGACGCCATTCCGAGCCACTACACCCTGGTCTTCGATATCTCAAGACTCGGATACGAGTGCAGCAGTACCATCCTCTCCTTTGTCTAACCATGAAGTTGTCAATATCCAATTCACATCAGGCACCACGTCCATGCCCAAGGCTGCATGTCTTTCTCACAGATCCATTCTCAACAACGGTAATCAGATTGGAGACCGGATGCTTTTGACTCCTGAAGATATTGTTTGCTGTCCGCCTCCTTTATTTCACTGCTTTGGTTGTATCCTGGGATACATGGCAACTGCAACTCATGGCTCAGCGATTCTTTTCCCCACTGAGGCGTTCGATCCGTTGGCATCTTTGAAAGCTGTACAGGAAGAGAAAGCCACGGCCCTGTATGGAGTACCCACCATGTTTCTGGCGGAGCTTGAACTCATAGACGATGAAAAAATCGCGTACGAAGGTTTCCAGTATCTGCGCACTGGCATTGCTGCAGGTTCTTCGGTCCCGGCTGAGCTTATGCGAAAATTGCACAAGGTGCTGAATTTGACCGAACTGACGATTTGTTACGGAATGACCGAGACTTCACCCGTGTCTGCCATGACGACAACAGACGACCCAATTGAAAAGCGCATCAATACCGTAGGTCGTCTACTGCCACACGTCGAGGCGAAGGTTGTAGATCCATTCGACCATGACAAGATCTTGAACGTGGGAGAACGCGGCGAACTCGCCGTCAACGGGTATCTGGTCATGAAGGAATACTGGGGTCAACCCGAAAAGACCGCCGAGGCCATGAAAACCGATTCCGAGGGCAAGATCTGGATGCACACGGGCGACGAAGCCCTGATAGACGAGGATGGCTACGTCAGTATCACGGGTCGAATTAAGGATCTGATCATCCGAGGCGGAGAAAACATCCACCCGCTCGAGATTGAGAATTGCCTGTTCGCCAGTCCAAAGATTGCCGAAGTCAGTGTGGTCGGACTCCCGGACGACAAATACGGCGAGATCGTGGCAGCTTTTGTCGTCCGCAGACATCATCTCCCTCCCGGAGAACAGGCCATCACGCCTGAAGAGGTGAGGAGTTGGGTCAGGGAGCGCATGAGCCATCATTTGGTGCCGAAACATGTCTTCTTCGTGCAGGAATATCCGAAGACGGCGAGTGGGAAGATTCGTAAGTTTTTGATGGCGTGCCTTGAGCTGCTGCCCCAGCTAACGTGTGACACCCTCTTTCTGCAGAGAAATTCAAGCTCCGAGATTTAGGTGTACAGCTGCTCAAAGCAGAAAAGTGAGAGAGCCCATGGCTGGCTCCAACATATACGATGTTATAGCCTCATCCAGCATTTGGGTGGTTTTTGGAACATCGTGGACAATTTGGAGGAATGAACCTAGTCCAGTAAATAAGGGTACACATACACACAATGTTGATATGTATCAAATCATCGTCGCCTTCTCGGGGAGGGAGATCGGTCTCGTGATGACCTTCGTTCCCGGCTGTCTCCTCGGCGATGCCTCCTCTCTCCATCCTTGTTTTTTGCTCGTTCACGCGAGGACTCGTCCTCGTCACGTCGCCTTCTCCTCTTGCCGTCGTCACTATCGTTACGAGGACGTTCTCGCTTGCTCTGCCGCTCGTCGCCGTCTCGATCCTTCCGACTCTCACGATCGTCGGAATCTCTATGATGGCGATGATGATGGTGGCGTCTGTCTCCGTCCTTCTCATCACCATCATCGTCCCTGTGTCGATGTCGATGTTTCTTCCTCCTCTCCTGTTTCTCGCTGTCTCTTTGTTTCGCCCGCTCAACGGCCTCGCGCTTCTCCCGAATCAGATACTCGCGCATGGGATCTTCGTCCTCGCCGTCCTGTTTGACGGCCAGCAGTTCCTCCAACTCATTCTCTTCTCTCAGCATATTTCGGCGCTTTTTCCTCTTCTTCTGTATATGACCGTCACTATTGTCCTCATCCTCCTCGGTATCGCTCCCTCTCTTGCCATTCCCATTCATCCTGCGTTCCTCTTCCTCCTGCGCAGCCTCCAGTCTCTCGATCCGATACGTCTCCTCATCCTCGTCGTCTTTCTTCTTGTACCTCGTGTGATCGACCCTTAATAATCGGCCCAGAACTTCTGCTCCTCCAAGGTTGTCCACGGCGAGGTCACAGCTCCTCTGGTCTTCAAACTTGAGGAATCCAAACCCTTTGCTTTTGCCGGTCTCCTTGTCGCGGATTAGGTTGAGGTGCGTGGGGTTTCCATATTGCGAGAATATGATGCAGACGTCTCCTTCGGTCAGGTCGAGGTGCAGGCCGCCGACGTAGACCCAGGCTGTGTCGCGATAGTCGGCATGCCACGAGGCAGATGGAGGTATGGCGTTTTCGAGTTCGCGTTTGTTGAGGAGTTGGGTTTGGCGAATCGCGTTCATGATGGATGACTACTGCCCAGAGCAGTACATTGGAATCAACTCAGACTCGTTAAGTTTCAACGCATCGGTGGAGGGGAGGTCGCAGTCTGAATGCAGACTACGAAAGATTTGCGCAGGCTTTTGACGCCTCCAGAGAAATATTTTAGGCGCGATGGCCGCTTAAAGGCCACTTAAAAAGTAAGCTTAAATTGTGCGGAGAGGAAACGCGAACCACGATCTGCGCAACTCCAAAAAGTTGAGACCTGCGTCGACCCTGCAATCCATTTCATTCACGCGTCAAATTCTCCCCGTCCTGCATTGATTCTCGAATCCTCCGAATCACCCCTGATTTATACAAACCCTCCTCTTCAATGTTAACGGCCTCGCAACCCGTCTCGGGGTTCCCTCGTTCGACACCTTCACCCACACCGCTGGTCTCTGGCCTCCGTCGACCTGGTAGCAAAGATGGGGACAAGCATGCGATTTGGGTGCCTATGCTCAACAGCGCGTCTAAGGGCAAGGATCTATCAGAAAAACAGTTGATTGTTCTCGGTGGCACGCCCGACCAACAGCGCGAATTCCTGGAGCAACTTAACCCCCCCAACCTACGACCACGATACTCAAACAACGACCGGAGGAGGCAGCCTAGGACAGCACCCATTTCGAACCGCTATGCGTTGGGATATACATATCACGATGTGTTAGATGCGGACCAAGAAGATGTGCTTGCAAGACTGAACGTGTACATGCTGGCAAACCCCTCGGTCAGCTTCTTACCCGTGCTCAGACCACTGTTCCGGCCCAAGACTGTCAAAGACACGTTGATAACCATCCTTCTTGACTGGTCAGATCCTCTGAAATGGGCCAGACAGTTAAGGCAGTGGATTCGCCTCCTGCGGTCCGTCATCCTCACGCTGGACGAACAGACGAAGATCGAGATGGAGGAAGTGATGACTGCTTGGAAGGAGAAGCGGGTCGGTCCAGATGCACCGTCTGCCCAACCTGGTGGCGGAGGTAGTAAAGAGCCGGTCGAACAGAAATCGGTAGTACCGCCCGGACCAGGAGAGTGGGATGAAGGCTTGGGCATTCCCCTCTCCGTGGTCTGCATACAAAGCGAAAAGATTCAGATACTGGAACGAGATTACGGCTGGGGTGAAGACCAATTTGATTTTCTGATGCAGTGGCTGCGCTGTGTGTTACTGAAGCACGGTTCATCGTTGGTCTATACGGCATCGTTCGACCCGAACAACGTACGCACACTGATCCATTCGAGTCTGAGCATACATTCTCTCCTGAAACGCGAAGTCGCCAAACACAACATTGTCGACAGGGATAAGATACTTGTGCCTCCAAATTGGGACTCTTGGGGCAAGATTCGGATCCTGAAAGAAGGATTCGATCCCGAAGCAGTGGGCGATTTATGGTCTGTTGAGATCCAAGGAATGCCTGAAGATAACTTCGACATGTCACAAAAGCCTACACAAAATGGAGAGCAAGACAACCCCACGCGAAACGGCCACACGAATCCCGAGACTGACTCCGCCGTGTCCATGTACGAAATGACGCTTCGACATCCCACCTCGACCCTCCCCTCCTACCAACCGCGCTCCGCCGAAGACTCTGTCTCGGTGCCCACCGTCCAAGAATTCCTCCAGACCCAGTATGAAGTTTTGGAGAAACTCAAAGCCGAAGATGAAAAAGCCGAGCGCAAGGCCCGCAAAGGCGCCCCTGCGCCAATGGGCACCGGCACGCCAGGAGGCGTCGACGGAAACAACAGCTCGATTGAAGACTCCAAGGGCATCAGCAACGCGCGCATGGCCGAACACATCGGACCATACCAGATCAACGTCAACGGCATCGACTTCGACGCCGAGGAAGCGACGCGGCGCTTGCGCGAGCGTGAGACCGAGCGCCAACAACAACAGCAGAACGCGAGTAAGAATCCGTCCTCTACCACCACACTCCCTGCTTCGTCCACTCCCGCCGCGACCTCGGGCACCAGCACACCCATGCGCCGCATCGGCAGCGACTCTGGACCCGACGGGGCACAGACGCCCACCGGCACTGGAGCTGCGGCAGCCGGCAAGCAGAGCAATGAGGCCATGTCGGCCTTCTTCGCCAACCTCATCAAGAAAGATAAGCGCGGCGCCGTTGGCGCGGGTGCTAGTCCCACTCGTCCGCTGCCGGGCTCGGGCAGTCCGAATGTTGCGGGCAGGGCGAGTTTGGCGGCGTGATGAGCTATCTCACGGCCATGTGTGGATTTACCGAGCCGGAGGTCGCGGAGTTGAGGGCACTCCTTGTCGAAGAAGTCAGTGGACCCGCCGAGGTGCTCGGGAAGGTCGAGATTGAGGGCTGGACGGCGGATGGAGGGTGCGTGGATTGAAAATCGGGTCGTTGATGATAGGGCTAGAAGGAGATGGGAACGAGAGGGGAAAGGGGGGAGGAAGAGAGGAGAGAAGTGGAGGTGAGAGTGAGAGTGAGAGTGGGTTTTAAGTATGCTAGTAAGGTGAGGTATTAGGCGCGAGAAAGTCGTGGTTTGGCTTTGAAGAAGCAAGCAGCAACACGCTCCGGGGGAACAGTGGTGGTCGTGAGTGTGAGCGTTAAGCACTTTACAGTAGTCAGCAGTCAGGCGAACAGAATGAATCCCAAAACAACTTCTCTTGCCCTATACGTCCATATACCTACCTACCTCAGAGTTGTCGCCTCCAATGCCTCAACCCAATCACCCATGTACTTGGACAGTCTATGATCGGATCTGCGATCCGTGATCTGTGGTGAAAAGCGCTATAATTCACGAGTCTGTCTATACTCTCAAGCAAAGGTACTTTAAGTGAGGTCTGTCTCTATATGCCGAATACCCTGGATACGCATCAACGGTTTTCTCCATAAATACATCAAACCTCCATCAGCAGAGTAGAATGGAGTGGCGCAGAGAAGAGATGAGTAGAGTCCCCGTTTCCCTCCCTCAATGCCCTATCATCAACGACCCGATTTTCAATCCACGCACCCTCCATCCGCCGTCCAGCCCTCAATCTCGACCTTCCCGAGCACCTCGGCGGGTCCACTGACTTCTTCGACAAGGAGTGCCCTCAACTCCGCGACCTCCGGCTCGGTAAATCCACACATGGCCGTGAGATAGCTCATCACGCCGCCAAACTCGCCCTGCAGCACGGTTCTCAGGAACGCACGCATGTTTCCCGCCCTAGAGCCACAGATCCGTGCCGCTTCTTCCGTCGAGATGGCCGGACGCTGGGACTGTGCGGACGCGACTTCCGTTGTGTAGTCTTTCGTCTTCTCTGGTGCAGGCTTCGATCCGCCGCCGCCGAGACCGGTCTTGGAGATGCGGGCGATGAATTCCTTGCGCCATTCGCCCAGTCCAGGTTCCGTGAGGGCGTATTCCCAGCAGATGGTCTCCTCGTCGACGCCGACGAGTGACATGACAAGCGCGCCGAACACACCCGTGCGGTCTTTGCCAGCTGTACAGTGGAAGACGAGCGGTGCGGTGCTTTTACTGTTGAGGATGTGTCGAAAGATGATGCGATAGGCGCTTACACCGTGCGTTGCGATGTCCCGGTATGCACGTACGAAACCCTCAGAGTATTCGAAGCCCAGATTCCCGTCGAGAGCATGCTCCGCTGTGTACCATTGCAGTTTGCGCGCCAGGGCCACGGGACCGTAGTCTTCGGTCTGGTATACGGGTGTAAAGTGCCTGTTCAGGCTTGGGACTGTGGTGGAGTCGACACAGCCAGACACTGGGTCCGCAAGTGGATAGATTGACTTTCCTGCGCTAGCAACTGTGTCTGCGAGACGTCCGATTTCTGGCGCGGACCGTAGGTCGTACATGTCGTGTACATTGAGATCGCCGGTGAGATAGCTCGCGCCTTGGGGTGTGAGATGCGTAGGGTGCGCACATCGGTACAGCATTTTCCGTCTCAGCACGTATGTCTTCCCGCTCTCAGGTCCTTGGCACGCATATCCGCCCAAGTCTCTAAAATTCGGAACCCCTTCGACGTGCAAGAACGGCGGTTGGGGCAAGTTATCAGGGAAGGCGATAGAAAAATCCTTGGGCTCGGGGGTGGTGTCGCGCTCGGCGCGTTCTTTTTTCTCGAGTTCCTCGATATCCCGCTCCGTCAGTGGCATTCCGTTGGCGGAAGAGAGACGAGCCGTCTTTGGTGGTTCGGCATCCATGTAGGGCTGATAGGGTTGGACTGGTTGTGCGGCTTCTGAGTCGGCGGGCGAGAGTTCGGATGCCATTCGAGGGTGAGCAATTTGAGATTGCTGAAACAATCGTCGGAATATATGTGATATGTTTGTAAATTGGGGTTTGGTATGATATGATATGTGATAGGGCCGCTGATAGTGAGTTACAAACACCGAGTTTGTGATTAAACGTCGAGGATTGACAGTTCGAATGATTTGGAGTCTGGATATTCGTTCTGGCCCTATGGCTGTTTACCTTGAGCCTTAATACGATGAGTTTGATTGAGAGTATCGTAAATTTTCCAGTCTGAAGTTTCTTTTCTGTCTCCAATGCTCGATCGATTCGAATATCTCACGGCAATGGACAAGTGAAGCAAAGTCTTGTCTCGTTCTTCGCTGAACTGCAATGTGGAAAAAAGGTTGTCAATATCGTAGAATGAAACACCAAGGATCCAGAAAATACAAGGCAGGAACAATCGAGTCTGCTTTTGATTGAGTGATAGTCAACGTAAGTGCCTGATCTCTTCGTTGTCGTTGTCAGTACTCCACTCTCTCAAGCGAGGGACAGCGCACAAATTCCGATGCCGGCGATGATATTTCGGAGACAACGAAGTGGAAATCTGCACCACTGGCACTTGCAGTATCCAAGAAGGTCAAATGAGATATAAAAAGGAGCTTTCGCGATGCGTATGTATGTATGCATTCGCAATGCTGACTGCCACTGCCGCAATTCAATTCTCTTTTTTTCTTCTTGGGCCTTTTGCCTCGGCATCATCGCCGTGTTTCTCCATGGGCATCACCATGAGCATATGCTTTTGACTACATAGTGTATCACTTCGGCTAATGTCCCGATCGAAAGACTAGCTCCTCTAGCTCAGTCCCTCACCCTTGTGTGATCCCCAACACGTTGGAAAATACAGCGTGGAGACTGGTGAGAAGCAGATTGGCGCCCCGGATGACAATTCCCGGCAGTATCATCTATCAACCATAGCAGTAGGAGACAACCGACGCTCTCATATTGAAAAGCAGCTCGATACTTTTCCATATTACCACAGATAACTTCAGGCACTCCATCATATCCAGGAATGCTTAGAGATAATCTCGTGTCTCGCCGGTGTTAGATCTGCGAAGCCGGAACAAAACATGGGACTTGAAATCGTCATCACTTTTGAATGCCTCAAGTTCATGATGAAGCAGACCATCTCCACCGCTAAGCAAGTCAACTTTTCGAAGACCGGATCTTAACCTTCTCTATTGGTGTTCTGGGAACGTATTCAAATCATGTCTTCTGTTTCCGACGGTGACAAAAACATTTTTGGCGCGCTCCTTTTCTACGTCTACATCGTGGTTGCTTTGATTCTGACAGGATTGATATGCAAGGACTTGGTTCACGAGTACACCAATATATCAAGCAGAAGAACAGCCGACAAGGTGCAACGGGGTTTTTCCAAGAGAAAGGAGGACAATGAAAAGAACCCGGGTGTCAATAAATCCGAGCTCATCCTTCTGGGGACCTTGTCAACCATCAGCTTCGCAGTCTTGTCGTTTCACATGCTGATGTTCCTGGTTCAGTCGTACCAGGCATGGGCTCTTCGCCTCAAGGATTCTTCTCCGGCCACTCCGCTTTCCTTATCCAATATATGGACCTGGTCTATAGATTCCTATCTGTTTCGCGATTTTGGCGAGAGTATCTGCAATGAACCCGACAGATTCTGGTGGACTCACTTGGCACTTTCGTATTCCTTAGGCTGGAATTTGTGGATGGGCATTGAAGGTGAGTCTCATCCTGACATCGCACCACTCACCTTGTTTGCTTCTAGACCGCGAATGTATGGAGATTCATATTAATTCGAAATCAAACCCTCTTGCAGGCATGCGATACCAGGTTCCTCAACTACGGGCGTTCTTTCTCTTGGATCAGATCTTGCCAGTGTCATTCACTCAGAACCTGTTTCTGCTTGCCGTCACACTTCGAACAGCAGGTGGTGCACCCGTCCAGGGAAGGAAGGGAAAACACGCGACAGCACCAGGAATGCTGGTCCAGATTGTCCAGATTTCAGCATATCTGATTGTTCTTGAACTAGCTCCGTTATCTGTGGGAACTTCATGGTTCTTTCCAGTCCTCCTGAGTGCAAGGGCTTTGTTGTTCTCGCCTTTTCTCCTTGGTCGGTCACAACAGCTGATCGAAGACAAGACAAGAGCATCTTCGGCTACACCACTGTCTTCCGATAAGGGCTCACTCACTCAAATTCGATACCCAGAAGACACCAATTCTGGGACAACTCTTATCCATCACCACGAGGCAAGATATCCTCTTCTCCTCCTTGCCATATGTAGCATCTTGCGAGCAACGTGGACGGCATTTCGTGGTGGTTCGACGTCGATGACCAACCTTGCTTCATCACTCCATAGCAGTCCGGCTGTAAGCACGCTCGCGTATGACTTTATCATAGGTCTGTCCAGTCTTGTGGTGCTTGCATATGCAGGTACATGAGTCAATAACGCCGGGCTGAGCTCCAGCACTCTGGCGGTCTGGGGAAGGAGCACAGGATCTAGATTTGTTCGCTTACCCGCCCAGTTACCCAGCCTAGACTCAAGTGTCTAGCTATGTTCACGAAGGATTGGAGACGCTTACCTTTTGCTATTATGTACTTCTCATGAGACGGAGAATCCCCCTGGCTGATATATGACCTCATCCATCTTCGGAGTTCGACGTCTTCGTGTTTAGATAGACTCGAGCTCGGTTCCAGAAATACGGTGTGTATGTAGCTCCACCGTCACCCAGCAGCTTGTCTACCTCATCTGCCGGGTTTGAACGATTAGGTTTCAGCTCCAAGCTCCAGACATTGTCAAAGAAACAAATCCATATAACATCCAGGGGAAATGACGCGCAAACTTCCCAGCAGAGGGAAAGATGTCGACGAGGAATGCTCTTGTTCGAGCTCGACTCACCGCCGAACACAGCAACATGAAGGCAAACCCAATACACCCACCACCATAGCCAACAGGGATATCTCACAGCACCCACCACCGTGGCAGACCCTAAGCACACTCCGCCCAGGCTCGAAACTAAGAACCCACATCGTACCCGCCGCGCACGGCTACGCGTTCGAGGTCAAAAAGGGATCACACTTCCGCGTCGTCGACCTGCACGGGTCTCAAGTCGTGGACTTCATGGCCTGGACACTGCCCTACTCGACTTCAGCAGAACACTTCTCGGCGAGTTATACGCGCTATGCGCTGGGCGGGTCCGCGCCGCCGGCAGTCGGCGAGGCGCTGTACACGAATCGCGATCGGAAGATGGTAACGGTCGTTGAGGATCCGGTGAAGACGTACGTGAGCCCCGCTCTTTCCTTTTCTTTTCTCTCCCTGAAGCGGTTATCATTAGACACGACCTTCTCTTCATGGCCTGCAACCCCGGTTTCTACACGCGCCGCAACCAGCCCCATCACCGCTCGTGCGCGACCAACATGGCCGAAGCCATGTCCTCATGGGGCATGCGGCACTGGAGCGAGGTAGTCGACCCGTTCAATATCTTCCAGAACACGCCGTACTACAGCCTCAAAGCGTTGAATTGTTCTCGGCCGGGCGATTACATTGAACTGCGCGCCGAGTTGGATATTGTCGTCGCGGTCAGCTCGTGTCCGTTTGAGGGAGAGGGGTTTAATGGCGGGAAAGTCACGGATGTGGCGGTCGTGATGGGGGTGGAAGGAGAGGAGGAGCAGGGGGAGGAGGAGAGGTGAGGACCAGGGAGGTTGGGTGAGAACAAAAGGTTAGAGGGCAAGTAGGACGCTCGCTCGCTCGCTCGTTCTATCTAAATCATATTTGTATGTACATATACTCACGAGCTGACAGGCGTTGTATGTTCACTGCCGTAACTAACCGCGACTCCCGTTAGACCAGATAACACTGCCGTCGAAAAGGGCCGACCACAATACCTTTGTGTGGTTCGAAATCCCTTTTAATCTGCATCCCCGGTGTGCATGACCATGAACAAATGCTGTAACGCAGCGGTGCCGTGTGAACCACGAAACGTTCGAATACTAAAAGGCGCCCCCATCTCCCGTTTTCAAGCCTGCTTGCTTTTTTGCTTCGCGACGAGGCCAAATACCTAGGTTTGGAATCGTTTGCATTAGGAATTGACGCACTCCCCACCGTCATACTGCATTACATGAATATTGTCATAGACCTTGAAGTCTTCAAGAGACATGTTCAGTGTTCGTCTGTACAGTGGCGGCCCTCCTTAAAAAAAGATATTGATGAGAATCATCATAGTGAGGGTTTCGTCAAAAGGTAGGTATCCAAGTACCATTGTCCCTCTTCAGGTTCAACTTGATATATGGCTTTTTGTTTTTGGGCGATGGCGGCCCCTCTGCATAATAAACATGTAGTACATGTACGGATCCTACATATCAGTACGTGCCCCATATGTACAGTACCTACGTATCTCACGCACGTGGTTGATGTCCTTATCACCAATCATCCATCCCACGAGTCGCGAACCGATGCAAACCGGCAAACGGTACACCTATCCGGGAATCGGGAATCGGAAGAGCCCAAAGCCCAGAGCCTTGTCTGATGGGCTCTGCGTTGGCACATGTACATGTATGCACGTATCTGCAAATTACGTAGGGCACCCAGCGGTCAAGAACCCGAGGAAGGAAAAATGAAAGCACAGATGGTGATATCAGAGTCTGCACGTCATGTTTCTTGCATGAAAAGTCTCAAATCTGTTTCCATCGTTCACCTTCCTTGCCTTTTGCTTGATATCAAGTTTGACGTTTGAATTCTCGGCCGTTATGTGAACTTTTTGTGTTGAAAAAAAAATGCAGTCTACCGCCCTTTTTTGGGAACTCCGAACAAGAAAAAAGCCTGTGCCATCGTGCCATCCCTTGTCGTATCAAAAACCAAACCAAACCTCATTAGAACGTTCGAATTCGAATGCGAAACCGCAGATGGCCACTCTATCCCCAGCGCTTCCGAGCACTTCGTGACGCAGGCAAAAAGAGTCATGACAGCGTTGCAAAGAGAGAAGAACAAAAAAAAGCAAAAGCAAAAAAAAAAAAAAAACATTCCCATCCAACAATCAATCATACCGCGAAGTTCCATCACCCATATCAAAACTATGCTGAGGCAATCGTTTGATCGGCGGGGGTAGATGATGATGTTTGGGCTGGACCTTCATCTTCGCCGCAGCCACGTGGCATCCAGTCTTGGAAACGTCGATCGCATCAAACATCGGTCCAGTGTTGATATCTTCTCGTGCACAACACTCAATCCCTCTCACCCATCGATCGTGCAGGGCATCGTAGATGGTACAGCGTCGATTGGGATTGGGATGTAACATTCGGAGAATACATCTGCGTATCCCATCTGACGGCAAGGAATTGAATATCGACCCGCATTGAGGATATCGATTCTCGTCGATGGACACATCCCCGAATCGTTGCATAAACCCTCCCCATCCTTCTAAGAAGCGATCATAGTTGCCATCTTCCCTGGTCGCACTTTGCCATGGGTTTCCAAGAAAGGTCATGGTCAGGAAGAGAATTCCGCAACCCCAGACATCCAATTTGGTGGGGTCATACTCTCGATCCTGAGCCAGCACTTCTGGTGATATGTATGGTTTGGACCCACAGATACCTGGAGGTGACTTGCGCGGCTCTTTCATTCCTTGTCCGCAGAGTCCACGCGAGGTGAAGATTCCCGGATGATCGCCACAAAAGACTTCAGACACACCGAAATCAGTAATCTTGATGTATCCGTCATCTGTCATCAACAGGTTCTCCAGTTTGATGTCTCGATGGGCAATACCATGATCATGTAAATACTCGACACCGCGAAGCACTTGTTTGAAGATGCAATTTCGATCAGCGGCCTTGAAGTATTTCCGCTCCACCAGGCTGAACAATTCACCTTGTTGACAGTACTCCATGACATGGTTCCACCGACCATTGCTAGTGCATAGTCGAATGGTTTGGACTATGTTGGGATGGTTGAGGGATCTCGCAATGGTGTACTCGGATTTCACTTTTCGAACATACTCCTCCTCGGTTTCCTTGGTCGACTTCCTACGAAATTCTTTGACGGCGCAAAGTGCGGCGCCCTCGCCTTTCTTGCTCCCTTTTCTCAACATGATCTTCACCGTGGAGCTAGCACCTTTCCCAATCTCTTTCCGGCGACCAATTTTGGAAGCTGAGACAAATTCATCTTCCAGGGCACAAACGTCAACACAGAAATCATCTCGAGGGTCGACACTCAAGCGACGCGTCTTTACTCCGGAACCTTCTTGTGCTGGAATAGAAAAGAGTGAAGATCGCCTAGGTTGATCCGAGTTGCTACCATAGCTACCCGTTCGAAGGACTGGTGGAACGTGTGTGTTCTGAGGTTTAACGTCTTTGTGAGATCTGATTTTAGCCAAGAGGCTGAGCCCGCTGGAGGCGCGCCTCGGTAAAGGTAAGTCGTTGCTCATAACCGCTACAGCTGTTGAAAGTTGAAATTTGAGTCGAAGAGAAGTTGAGTGATGCACGACATAAAGTTGTGAGCGAGGAAGGGAAGCTGTAACCAATGTTACGAGGAAAGAAGACCCAAGACTCTCCCGTGGCCCGTGTTGACACAGAGGTGCTCGGGTGGGGCTTTCGGATGTGACCTAGACGCCCGTGGCATGGGCGAGATGCTTACAAAGAGGCGTTGATCTTGCTTGTGACGGTAAATGGGTACGGAGGAAGGCGTTGAGGATGAATGGAAGGTAACAGAAACGGAGTTGGTCGCTTGGGAGAGTTTCTGCTTGTTGACTTGTGTACAATCGAGACTCGGATTTCGAGGATGACGAAAAGGAACGAAAACCAAACTTGAAAACCCACGGCAAGTTCTTTTTTTATTTTTGGAGAAAAGGAGCCCAGGAGGAACCCAGTTTGCGGATCAGCTTGTCAAGGTTTGAATTAAGGTTGACCAAGATAAGCCTTCCAGCAACTGTTGAATGTCTGTATCCTCGTGCCGGTCATTCGTGGTCTCACTGGCTCCTGTGTGGGTGGTCTTTACCAGTTCTCACCTTGAGTCAACCCGAGGATACGCTGCTAATTGAACCGTCGACAGGAAACACCAAACGTGAGTGGATGGAAATGTGATCTGGTCGAGAGTTGGAGATTAGAAGAGCACAAATACATGACTCGGGAAAGCAAGAGGGAGCATCAAAGCATGAGCCTCACCTTTGGGATCCAGCAGCTGGCGTGCGTGGGATGGTCAATGTTGACAAACGCAGGATGACATCGTCAATCACGCGCACTCTAGCTCGGTTATCGACCGATGGAAAGGGAGAAGAGATGAAGACGTGCTGTGTTAGAAAGGCATTGGAGACAGATATACTCGATACCTGTCACACCATGAGGCGCCAAATCCTGCCAGCGTCTCCGTGTTGGCATAACTGCAGAATTTTCCATACCGTTGCTGATCAGTTCCACGTTCATGTTCATCGCTCGTGTTTCTCCCACGGCCTCTTAGCGAACGAGGCTACTGCAACAGTGCATCCCATCCCGTCTCCCGTCCCTGCTGTCGGGTTCTTTTCCCCCGCGAACTGATTGTGAGCAGTGGCTGGACTGTGAGATGCGCGATTTAAATCTCATGATCAATGCTCGTTCAGGAGACTTACATGAAGTCAGGCTGAGGTGCCGGGGATGTAATCAATCAAGCATTCCTGTGTGGCCATGGGTGCCCCTCCTCCGCAAAAACCCATCACCCACCCCGCGCCCAAACTGTTTACCAAAGAACCCTCCTGCGTGCCTCCTGCACCTTCAATTGGCAACCCTGTGGGTGCCTGTGGTTGCACAACATGCGCCCCCACGCGCTGTTTGGTTTGGTACTGCAGCCCGTTGTCGCCTTAAACCCTTTAAGCATTCTCATGCATTTGGTTCCCCGTGTTCCGCTCTGCGTTGTACAATCCCTCATTGCCTTTCACGAGGAGGTTGACTCCGGTAGTAAAGCTGCTCTCGGGTCAGGTGGTCCGTCAGGTACCCAACAAATCAATACATCCTAGAGGCTCTCAGCCCAATGCACAACCAGCCAGGGGAACCTAACACTGGCCCGTCCCTCTCGGGGCCGCAGCCCGACCCTAGGAACCTTTGCATATAGTACAGGGCACGAACAGAAAGAAAAAGGAAAGAGGGCATGTCATCATTTGCCTTTCTCGAGTCACCGCTAATTAGAAGAATGTACTCCGCTGCACAAAGTATCCATCGTCGACAAGTAATTGAGCCACTTACTGTCTGAAAGAGTCTGAAAGAGTCTCACCGCCTTCGAATATCACCCAGCCTGATTGCTCTGCTGCTCCAGCTTCCCCCAGCTTCCCTTTGCTTTTGACTCATGCCTGCATGAGACATTCCATCAACACGAGTCCTTCCGTCTTCCCCGCTCCGTGACTTATGCGTCTTGATGGCCGTGACCATTCATGTCTTCCAGTCCTTGACTCTGCTCGCGCTGCATTCGAGCCTCTATCTCACGCAGTTGGCTCTCCCGTGCAAGCAACTCTTGTCTCTTCTCATTGATCTCTCGCTGCACCTTGACCTCGATTTCACGTAGCTTCTCCTCTTCACGGCGCAGCTGTTCTTCCTTGAGGCGGACCGATTGGTTGGCGAGATCTTCAGGGTTGATCGACGAATCTTGGGCACTGTGTTGACACATACACGTTAGTCACATGGTAAGGAAACAGTAGACTTGCAGGAATACATACGAGACACCTCCATCCACGCTCTTGCTGAGTTTCTCTGTTCGGTAGTTTTCGTACAGGAAGTCGTGGGTGATTTCTTTGAGATCGGCAAGATGAGAGTGCAAAAGGGCGCTGCGAATTGCGAGGAAATCAGAGTGGCGTGGGTTGTCAACTTCGACGATCCCCCACGGGTATTGTCGGGCACGGACTCGACGGCCTCCAATCTCAATCACATCCTCGGAGCCCACAATAGCAAAAGGCATCAAGCCACGTAGCTCTGCGTTCTCCTCAACTGTGTCTTCGTCATCTTCTTCAATGTCGTATGGGAAGTTGTACACTGGGATGCGGTAGTGTTCAATGTCTTCCATGACCAACTTCTTGGATTCAGCCAGCTCGGCAGGAGTCAACGAATCAGCTTTGCCGATCACGGGGATGACATTGACACGGGGAGAGAGGCGCTTCATCAATTCGATGTCGAGTTCACGCAGACCATGGCCGGTGGGGGTGATGAAGTAGAGAAGGGCGTGCACACGATTATCTCGGAAACGGGGATTTCTCTTGATACGAGATTCCTCGGCCAAGATATCGTCGTACTGTCGCTCGAGATAACCAACAATTTCGCCAAATGCGGATTCGTTGTCAATCTGGTCGCCGAAGCCGGGAGTGTCGACAATGGTCAGAGATACACGGGTGCCTTCTTCGTCTAGCTCCAATTCTGTAAGTCATGTCAGATTATGTTTATCCTACTCATGCATCTTCTATTTCACGTACCAACAGTGACTGGCTTGATCCTGACACCTTCCTCGAGGTGGGCGTTGGCTGCATCATCGGCGTCTTTGGGTTGGAGGACTCGCTTTCCGCAGAGGGTATTGACGAAGGTAGTTCGACCTGGCGGTGATTAGATCATGTCGAGTCAAGTGAAGAATCGTTGAGCCGTACCAGTTCCACTTGCGCCGCAAACCATCAGACAGAACTGGATTCCCTTCTTCACGTTCTTCTTCCTTCGAATCTTCAACTGCGCGGTGCGCAATCTGTTAGTAGAGTCCATTAAGACAGCAGAAGATTTTGTCCAAGAGAATGAGATGAGGATGGTCGCGATGATCAGGGGTCATGCAATGGGTGAGTGACAGTGCGTACCGCATTCATTGGAGAAGACATGTTGAGTAGACGACTAAGCGACCACGGCGCAGGCTGAAAGGAATTCGCAGGGTTTTAAGAGTCGGGACGACGACTAAGCGATGGTGATGAATAGCAAAACAAAAAATGGACGCTCTCAACACAAATTGTTGTTAGAGGTCGACGTGGTCAATGGAAATCAGGGACGTGGACTTTTCCAAAAATTAAGGGGAAGCAACCGATCAACGCGCCAGTGGCTTCCTGGGGTCACGCTTTCCCCTTTTGGGTCTTCCGTAGCTTCTTTGCCAGCCGAGCCAGCCTTTGCTACCGTGATTTGCCAGTGCCTGCTGTACTCGATACAGAGAGGCTGTCACGGCTGTCCTACAACTGCGCAACCTATTTGCCTACAACCCTACACATCCCTCGTGTACAATTTTGGCAGTGTTATGCAGAGGCAACTCTAAAGCAGGAATCTACCTCCCTGTCAGTCAGGTAGGTCACGGCTTTCCCATTGACTTTTTCACTTTCCGCATTCCACAGTACGTCTCGCCTCGTGCATTGGCCTACTGCTTCAGCTTCGATCATGTCGCATAATCGACGCTCGGGGCACTCGCGACGACAGCAGTCAGTTGACTTCCCTCGTTATCCTCCCATTGCACAATCACAGACCCAGCAACCCACGTCTGCGTCCATGCCACCACCTCCATCTACTACAACAGTGCCTCTCCCTGCACCTGTTCCTGTCCCTTCCACTCAACCTCCAATGCTGGTCTCGGACTACGAGTCAGACAATCAAGGTTACCAGTCAGACTATCCTACAAAACCTCCTCCTCCGAACCGTACCAATGAAGAGCTCAACCTGTCCGTACTCAAACGACATAATCCACAAATAAATTCCATCCTCGCAATAGCTCCCTATGCCGTTGTCTACGAATTTTCTCCTCTACCACAACCTGAATGGACCAAGACAGGCGTTGAAGGATCCTTGTTCATATGCGAACTGACGTCTGGAATATATGGTGAAGATCGATACTCCGCCATTGTATTGAACAGGAGAGGTTTGGACAATTTTGAAGCCGAACTTCGAGAGGGTGAAAATGCCGGTGTTGAAGTCACTGGTGAATATGTCATCATAAGTTTCAAAGAAGGTCACGAACAGAAGATCTACGGCGTCTATATCTTTCACGACGGTCCCGGTACTTCGACCGAGAATGCCCAGCAGATCAATGGCGAATTGATGAAGTCCCTCGCAGATCATGCTGGAGCAAGCAGGCAAGCCGCTGAAGCCGCTGCCTCTGCCGCCACTGCCCAACATACCAATGGCCATATGAAGCAAGCTGAGCAGAACTTGCGATCAAGTGCTGTGGCTCCCGGGCAACACATCAGTCTGTCCCAGCTGTTTGGCCAGCAAAGAGCCAATGATGCAGCTTTCAGTGTGAAGGCGCATGAATATGATGGAGAAGTTCGGGGAGCACCCCAGTCGGTACCTCAGCAAACATCAGATGTATTGGGAGATTTATTCAGAAGAGCTGGCTTGGGGGCGTGATGATTTTACCCTGGCATAGCAAATATCCCATTAGCCAGCCATGCAATTCTAGTTCTATTGAATGTCTAAAGATCAATACTATGGACTCAGTGGCCCTTCCGCCAACACTTCATCTAACCACCGTCCGACTTGCCTCGCAACAATCTCGCTCTGTTCCAAACACCAGGCATGTTCCAACCCATTCGTCTCATGGATCTGAATCCTCTGGCCCTGCCGCTGAATCCGCACCTCTTCATCCTGCTCCATTTCCAAGCTCTCATCAACATGATCCCTCTGCACCACCACCCCCGCCGCCTTACCCTTGAGAATGGCCGTCTTCGTAGCCTCGGCCACCCAATGATCCGTCCTCGCGAACCAGAAGAACATCGTCGGACTCCCACTCCCACTCCCACCCCCTCTCTCAGC
>JANSVK010000216.1:0-54237 GCA_030068005.1 Cladophialophora exuberans | reverse complement strand
TTTGGATGAAGCACTAGGCTTAGATCTAGAAGGAGTTGGGGAAGGCCCCGTCTGGTATGATGCTATAGAGTATCATGAGGTGGGAGGATTTGACGGAGACAGGCCAGATTGATGATATGTCCAGGAGCGAGATCGAGCTACGCGGGAGCCCCAACTCTCCTCACAAGCACAGTCACGGACATCAGAGAGCTTGTCATGCGGGTTCGACTCTGTAAAGCCCAGGAAGCTAGTATCTAAGCGTGGCCAAAATGGCCAAAAACTCAAGGTATCGCGTCTCTCCATATGCCAGAGCGATCTGGGTAGGTGAGACTGGGATACCCTGTATCGACTGTGGCTCTTCATTGAATGAAGGCAGTGTCTCAGCTTTCCAGTCCGCACCGTTCTCGATCAGGTGGCGGATTATTGTCTTATTTCCGGCCTCGATAGCGCGGTGCAGTAGGGTCCAGCCGTGAGCGTCAGGTATTTCAACCCCCATTTCCGCCTGAAACAATGGGAACAAAGAGAAATAGGCGTCTTCAACGTTGAAGAATATCACTTGATGCAACACTGTCCAGTGCAGTTCCGGCTCCCTCTCGAAAGGGTCAACGCCATATTTAATGAGTGTCAATGCATCCTGTGCGCTTCCATAGATGGAACACCGAGCTAACACGCTCCATCCTTCAATGTCCACGATTCCTTGGTGGAGATAGTCAAATTCGTCGTAGCCTCGTAGTACGTTTAAAAACGAAAACGCCTCCTCCTGTCGATGGGTATGTGGCCATAGGTAAAAGATAGGAGACCAGCCCCAGGTGCTCAAATGGTGAAACGAGGCGCCTCTGGCTAAGAGTAATCGTACGATTTCCAAATTTCTTGTTTTGAGGGCCCACGCCAAGGCTGAAGTTTGGTATTTGCCGAAAGTTAAATCGATCTTTGCACCGAAGTCCAGGAGTTCCAGGCATAAGTTGAGATAACCCCCTTCAATAGCAAAACACAGGGGTGTGAGTCCGTACTGATCCGAATAGAATGCGCTAGCAGGTTCTGTTCGTAAAATTTCTCGCGCATTGTTGATATCTCCCTTTTTACAGGCGGTCATGATTGGAGAATCACCAGGCACAACATGATTGAAGCTGAGTGAAATTCGACGGATTCGAAAATCAGGTACCCAGCCCCAAACCTCGAGCCTAAGTGCGAACCATTCGAACAGACCCAAGCGCAATGACATCAGTGACATAGAGTCCCGGTCATCGAGTAAGCAAATAATGGACCAAGTCAGCTTGAACAAATTAAAGCAGCTGATCTCGCGAGAGCTGGAATTTGTGTGTTTACGACCCATGTTTGACCTTCGCTCGACGGAAGGTCTTAGTGATTTTGCAACGGCTTTACCATATCGGCAAGATGAGCAGAACTCCTGTAACTGGTTTAGAGTAGACGATTGAGCAACAATGTCCTGCGAAACTTTCTTCGTCGTGTCCGACAGAGCTTTCAAATGTCGCCTGTTAGAGTCAGTAACTTATCGATCTCGCAAGCAGAAAGCGTACCATTGTAGTAGACTTAGCATTAAGGTTAACCCACTTTCGAATTGGGATAATTCGACCTTCACTTCCTTGAACCTGGCATGACCCTGGATTGCCCACTGGATACGGTTCCCCTGGCCAGTCTTTTTAATCTTCTCCAAGTCATCTCTGAGTGCCGTCATGACATCGCAACACTGATCCAGCATGGTGGAATAGTTTTCCGAGGCACTATCGCTCTCCTGAAGCAAGGGTCTCGTTTCGAGGAGCAGTTGTAGCTCCGTCGCAAGGAAGTGGAGGCGCCTCACACTTTCGGCAATATCTTTTGGCGCGCCCCGAAGTCGACGTTGGAGTTCAATGGCTATTTTGACGACTTTGGCGAGCGATACAATAGAAGCCGCAGCCCCAAGGGCCTCCATTGTAGCTCTGGGTACCCTCTATCAGCCAACGGTGAAGATTTGTTCAAGAAATGTCAAGGTCAACACCCTACCACGGTCTTTGCAAGCCTGCCCGGGTGCAAAAGATAGCAGGACGGAAGGTACGAAATGTCAGGACTTCCACATGATGGGGCACTGTCAATGAGAAATTTGATGCATTCCTATAGACAACGACTCAACACTTAGGAAGGAAGAAGATCTCTCACTAACCAAGATGGTTGGGATGTGTACTCACAGTGGCGGTGTGTTCCCTTGTCCGCTTACGAAACGTTGCCCTTGCAGGGCGCACGATATGTGAACGAGCTGGCTTTAGCGGAAGTATATCTGGTAAGTAATTGGTTGGCTTATTACTTGGTATGCTACGTGTCTCCAATGAGTGACGTCGTCGGACAGCGTGGCTCGCGTTCTGTTGCCTTGCGAGGCTGACACAGCTCTGCCTTGCAGGACGCTGGCCAATTCACCAAGGAAGGTGATCCGTATTTCTAAATTCAGCCTGCTCTGTCCACACCGCAAAGTCGTCCTTTCATTTCAGGCCTGATCAACCCGAAGAAACTCATTCTATTACCATTCGGAAGACCAGTCTCGCATTGTCAACTTGACAGCTCAGGTGATATGGGAACCTCTTGTTTAGTGGTAAGTGAGACAGCTTCCCTAGATGAAGGGAAAAATGGTTCGCCACGTCGAAAGCCATGTTCATCTAACCCTGTTGATAGTTACTACACGGGAGGATCAGGCACTTTGGGAGACCGGACAGACCAAGGCCAGTGCCAAAGCCAGGAATCAATCACCCCACCGGCTGGCGTCGCGTATGAACTGGACTAAGCCTGGAAATGGAGCAGAATATTGCGGCGTACGAAGACTGGTGCTTTAGGATAAATAACTAGGAAGGGAAGGTCCATGATCCCCGAAGACATCCAACGTCGTTTCCATGGGACTTTCTCTGTACATGCTATCGGAGTATCTAGAACGCAGAAATTCGAGCCAGTCGACAATCCACGCAGGCTTGAGGCGCTCCGTGGCTTGTCTGCTCAACTTTGCTCTTTTCATCGAATATCATGTATTCTATGTACTCAGCCAGCCCAGTTTTGACTCATTGCCTCAGACTTAATTGTTTGGCACGCAAGTCATGGTGGTGGAATCGCAGGTAATGTTGGCATCGCGGCAGCAGAAGTAGTACGAAGTCTGATTGGAGCAGTCAGCACCCTCGGCAATACAAGTGGCTGACGAGCTTAGGGATGAGGTGGTAGTCGTAGCAGATGTGACAGTCACAGAGGATGATGGATTGTCGCTACCGTCCGTATTCAGGGAAACGCAGGTCAAGGTCGTGGAGTCACAGGTCAGGCCGTGACTGTCGCAGCAGCCAAGGTCCACAGTCTGATTGGAGCAATCAGCTCCTGCGGCAAAGCAAGTTGGCGCTGAGAGTGTGGAGGAGGTAGTAGTCATGGTAGTGGTAAGTACAGTCCGAGTCACGGCGTCATGTGTGCTGGTGCTGGTCTGGACCTTTGACGTTGTTGAGGAGCAAGGGCAGACGTATTCAGTTTCCGTAATCCAAAACACTGACTGCTCGGCGGCAATGAAAGAGGTCAGGCCGAGGACCAGAGAAACAGGAATCTGGAAGTGCATATTGCAAATAGATTTAGAAGAAAGGGGAAGGGGGGAACGAAAATACAAATGTTAACAAAAACGAAGGTATTTGCGTGAATGTCGATTGAAAGATTCTGGTCGATGGAGGATATGTGATTGGCTTTGATTGGCTTTGAATCTGCTTCGAAGCCGGATACAGCAGCAGCCTCGTTGGATATTTGATGCATACTCACCCACGTCCGTCTTGCTGCCTTGCTAAGAATCTCCGCTTCTTCAAGCACTTCAAGTGATAAGGCTAGCTTTGACAGGAGTACACTTGTCTCACGCAAAAGCGTATCTCTTGACTCTAGAATTCAAATTCCAGCAAGAGGGATTAGCGGAGGCAAACTTTATTAACCGGCATGAGTGTCAGGATGGCTGGAAATAATTGAATTGGGCATGCATTGAATGGATTGATCGATAGAATTGATGGATTGGCGGTACAGATGGTGGTGCCAATGATGCCAAGGCGTTATGTCACGTGATACATCACGTGACTATTCTTTTGGCAACCAAAGGGACGGCGAAATTTGCGCCTTTGAAACCTACTAAACGACATGTGATGCCTGCTTCGCTTCGCTCCGCAGGATTAATTCATGACGCGCCACGTAATCGGATTCGCGATAGACTTGGCAGTTGCGCCCGCCGTCATTGCACCCTTCTTACTTCTCACTTGCTCAAAACACGTCAAAACACGCCAAGAAAGTGCATACACAACAACCGCACAGGGGATAAAGTGGCCAACTCGAAGTACGATCCCATCATAACCACCGAAGAAATTCCTGAACACGGTTGTGCTCGCGAAGCACTATCATCCCGTAGTGTACATCAGAAAATACGATGAAAAGACGCAGGGGCCACGTCAAGTCTCGAGAAGGCTGTGCCAGGTGCAAACAAAGACACATCAAGGTAAAGAGCAAAGACAAACGGGGCCCTTTTCAAGGTCTGAGTGCTCACGTATTTCCTCCATCGTCCGTAGTGCGATGAAACTCGACCGACTTGTATCAATTGTACGAATGCACTATACCGCTGCCCTTTCCTCGAAGATGTTGGTGGGAATCCAATCTCGATCTCGATTACCACTGGGCTACCTAAAACCGATACGGGGACCTTGTTGCCTGTTTCACGGTCCGGTCAAGACAACAGTCCAGGGACTCCCCCAATTTCCTTGGTATCTCAAAGTCCCATTACCAACTTTATCTACATGGAATTGCTGCAGAGATGGCTATCCGATACCTACCGGATTTGTGTAGGATCGAGACGCATAGCCGGAGTCTTTGGACCCGTCGCGCTGAATCATGCACTGAATTGCCCGTTCTTGATGAGGAGTATTCTTGCTCTCGCAGCTTTTCATAGGAGCGTGGTAGATGTCCAAGAGCGACAGTCATACCTGGAGTGCTCTAAGAAACTGTTGGACGTAGGGCTCGCCGGATTTATTTCGGTCAGTTCCACACTCGACTCAGGGACTATAGTGCCAGCGTTTCTCTTCTCTTTCATCACCGGCGTCCATCAACTCTGCACCACCTTGGTTTTCAAGACCGAGAGTTACGACTGCTTCTTGGACTCCTTTGTCGAATGCATTAAGATGCTGCGCGGGGTTCAGATCATTGTAGGTGGGTGGTGGGACTTCCTCCGGAAATCAGAACTCGAACCTTTGCTGCCCGCGCAGGCGGGAGAACAGCATACTTTGACGTGTCCGTCGGACGAATTTGCTAGTTTCCGTAAGTTGCTCGAGCTTTCAGCTCTAGATCGACCTATAAAGGAGACATGCGAGGAAGCGTTACACTCGTTGCAGCTAGGCTATGACATGACCACTCAGTCTGACTCTGAGTCTTCTGAAGTCGACCTGTCTGTAGGATGGGCCGTCGTTTGGTTGATTAAATTGCCCCGAGATTTCCCCGACCTGCTGAAGGAACGACAACCAGAAGCCTTGGTAATCCTTGCCTTTGCCGCACCCGTCTTACACTCCCGGCGTAAGTGCTGGGGAGTAGGTGCGGGTGGCGAATTTCTAGTTCGGTGTGTCAACGCTCTCCTCCCGGAGGAGTGGCGGTCGTGGTTAAAGTGGCCCGCCGAGGTTGTGCGCAATTCTTAGATGTCTGGTTGTGGGAGCTATTCGATGTAGGCCGATCGCTAGATCACCGGTCTAGCTACGTCTTTTCCGTCTCGACAACGGCGACTCATTACTTCCAGACAACAGAATGAGCACACTGACGAGCAGAGATTACAGTCAAAGCATGAGAAGCCTCGGCGGAAGACACCCTCTCAGTATTCTCCACAACTCAGAGCTAGGTCCGGTATCGATGAACCCCTTTCTGCCTCCTTCGCTTGGACTCCGGCCTGTATTGCTCTCGTTAGTCCGAGAGACTGAAATTGTCTATTTTCTATCTACAAGAGACTCGACACTGGCATACTTGTGACGGTTTTTCAGTTCCAATGAGGAGGCGTGGCTTTGATTGGCATCCCGGACAAGTTTCTGCGGGTGAATGATCAGGAAGATGAGAAGGACCATCAACATAGGAGCGGCGTCGAACACATAAATGAAAATCTCATGAGAAGCGAGATACCCCTCGTCACCCTGAATGTACTCGATCATCCGAACAAGACTTCGCATGATCAGTAAGAGGGTTACCGTTTCAAGGGCTCTAAAATGATTGCGCCAGGGGATCGAAGAGCTGCAGGTAATGATGCCTCTTTGTTCGCAATTCAGTCTTCTGTGGAGCTGGTAATTGCACCCGACGAAGAAAGTCAAGGCGACCAACTGGACGACAAGCCCTGCGAGGATGACTTTTCTGCTGATCGCAATCGCGGTCGGGCTTCCCGACGCCGGCATCACCGTGCCGGCTAACTGGCTCAGGATACACAGGATATCGAGTACGACGTATGCCCTCGTCACCCACCGCGGATTAATCGTGGCCAGGTTGTCCGCTTTCAGGGCGTGTGTTACCCGCCCGTACGTCATGTAGATGGTCGCCGCAAGAAACGGTGGGGATGCAAGGATCAAGAGATTTTGCGTGATCCACGGGCCAAGATTATCGGGTTTGTCTGCAGACCTGCTCCGTTCGTAGTATCCAAATGTCTCTCCTATGTAGCGTGAGGGATTTTTAGCTTCCTAACACCCGAAAGCGTGCTCCATAAATGGGGCTGTGATGTTGAAGAGACTCACCAATGCCTCCAAGAATGAAAGGAATGAAATACCATGGTCGTGGCCGAAGGATCACAAGATGTAGGATATGTGCAATGGTGACAATGGCGTACAAGGCCACGAATGCATAGGCGACAGGTTGATTGGGCCAATATTCATAGAAGACAACGATGACTGTGCCATTCGCGTACGGACCATATGGTGGCCCTTGAATTATGGTAGAGTTCGCCATGGTAAACGCGCGTTTTGTGTTGTGAGTGTTGAGTGACGCAAAATTGGAAAATGAATCAAGCACTGCCGAAACCTTGTAGCTGGGAGGGGATCAATAAATCGTCACAAGTTGAGCCGTCGCAAGACAGGTCGTGTTGGGTGCATAGAGCCGTATGGAATTGAAATACTTCAGAAATAGGTCGAGAGGAGGAAGCTTGGATTCCAGGATCTCGCGAGTTTATATACGCATATATCTCCGCCATAGAACACAACCTAATACAATCTCCATGCCATGTTGGATATCCTTCGAAACAGGGCGGGTATCAAGGACCACACCCACACGCGGCGTCTGCTGGAGCGCGTCCTTCAGGCTTCATATCTTATTGCGAAGATAACACTGGATTTATTAATGGAAAGCCAATTCCACCCCTGTCAGGCCGTCGAGACACTCCAGGCAGAAAAAGTTGTTCCTGAGCCTCGTCGAAGAAGATCCACCCAATACGCGTGTTGGGGCTAACCGTATCCGACTCAGGGAAGCAGTGGAGAAAGATCGACATGTGTGAGTGGCTAGGTCAATGGCTGTGTGTATCTCGACGCGATGCCACTAGGGCAAACAAAAAGGCTTCTTTCAGCAGCACATTGCGTCATTATCTTCAATTCGTGAACCCCTTCCGGAGGGCCAATCCACTTCGACCTGCTCGGGGTTACAGGCTAAAACCACTTTACGAAATATCCACTACGCCCTCGTCCTGACAAGACTCCTGCCTGCACTAGTATGATTGTCAACTATTTGTCATCGTTCACCCTTCCCAACCCTCGGTTCGACGTGGTCAAGTTTAGATTCTCTGTAAAGGCAATCTGGGCGAATGTATCCTCAGACAGATGGGGTGGTTGACATCGACATTAGAAACGCAGTTCTCTCGGCACCCAAGCAGCGATTTGAACCGGAAGAAGCGCGTGTGTGTCCGTGAAGGCGACAGTCCCTGCAAGGGAAGAGCAGCCCACTGGGCCCAAGATGAGATTTGCTTTGCTGTCGGGGTAAAATGAGCGAGGGGAAGCAATGTAAAGAAAGCCATGTCCACCACTGCTAGGACTACAAATCCACGGCACAGAGCTTGGTAGCAAGCCGCCTGCTTGGACAATCGGAATTAATGAACATCCCCTATAGACAACTAGCACACGTACATTAAGGGTAGCCTGCGATCCCAAGACGAAACTGCCGCATCCCAGCTCGTACGTGTGTCCAACTCAAGTCGGGGAAACGTGAACCCCGGCATGACGTTCGGCCTGGGCCTATGTCCATTTTATCACCGACGGTGCACAGACAAATTCTACAACTATGAGGACAGAAGCAGGGTCGAAGGCGACTACCGGCTGGCTTGAACAGAACAAGGAGGCCCTGTTTCACAAATGGGCGCTTAACCCAGGAGCATATATAAATAAAGCGAAGCCTTACGACATGGAGTGGAAGCAGAACTTCTACGGACACTTCTACAATCGGTTGCTATTCTTGAGCCGTGTCAGCGGTGATGAATGAGACTATGACGAAGCAGCTCAGATTGCCAGTCGGCTTTGCAAAGTGGCCTAGTCCGTAACACGAGGCCGCGAGCGTTATTGAGTCTGGAGTTGACATATTTTCTCGCCGCAGAAATCCTGGCGCCCTCAAATGTGTTCGATTTGGCATCTCCAGAAATCTAGCTCCCGGCTATACGCAACAACACTTACAACAGGAGACTATGAAGTGCGAAGTCCATATCGACAATGGGCTCGGGCACCGACGCTTGATGGTAAGCACCATGAAACATGTTGCTTAAGGAAGAAAAGTATCGCCTTTGTAATATAACTACTACTGTATGCTGTGCACACTCCCTCCTGGAAGCCGATAGATATTGGAGAAAATCATTGTTACCTTGTAACTCGCTGGTGGATGCTTTCTCGAGGTCAGAGTGGAATTTTAGCATCCCTAATTAGAGAACCTGGACCCACAAAGCTCCAGCGATCAGCACTCTTGTGCTCTTGTTATTGGCGGGCTCGTTTGACCGCGTGGCAAGCCACTTCTGCTCCACCGAACAAGAGCCGGAGGCTGGTTTTCGCTAAACTATTCACAAAATCACTACCTGTATGCTTCACAACTTCGACAATAATTGGCCAGAGCCGACCAATTTTGAGAGGCTTCTTACCCTTGGATGATTGGGATTCATCACCAGTAGCCTCAACTGCGGCAGTGTTGCTAGATTGTTGATGGAGTGCTCATCATGCTCCATTGGCAGGTCCATTGCTACTTAGCGCTGTTGATTACTTACGGTTGCCCTCGACGCCTATATAACTCTACTGAATTACTTGACGGGTTCTAGTCACCATCTGCAGCCTCAGAACTCTGGTGCGAACTGAGACTTTGAACTTTGCTTAGAGACAACTTTCTCATATTGTGACAAACTGAACGATTCAGGACGAAGATGGGATACCCTTCTCGACCTGGCCTCTTTCTCTGGGCCTGTGTATGTTCCCTGTCTCTATACGATTGGAAAACCGTTTACACAGGTGCAAACCCTGTGGCTCAAAGACAGCCAACTTTCGACTGGGAAAAGGCAAGCAATATCCCAAAACGACTTCGAAAGACTAGCATTGATACTGACCCTTCACAGCTAGCTCCATCTACGGCCCTGAACTGGACGTCATGCTTTGAGAATTATACGTGCACGAAACTGGAAGTTCCTCTTGACTATGAAAACCCTTCCATCGGAAGCACTGGCATAGCGTTCATCAAATTGGCTGCTCAGAACAACTCCAATGCTGTGCCAAACATTTTGATCAATCAAGGTGAAATTTGTATGAAAAGAAGCAAGGCTCGGCTCGCTAAATGTTTGTATAGGTGGTCCAGGAGGGTCTGGAGTTGATTTCCTCCTGTCAACAGGAGCAGAGTTGAAAGCCATTCTCGGATCTGACTACAATATCGTGGGCTTTGACCCCCGTGGAGTCAATAACAGTGGGCCTGTCGTTGACTGCTTTCCCAGCCGCTCAGATGCAAGGGAGGATTTTTCCGACCAGTTCTTTACTGTCACAGCCAATTCGTCTTCAAACTCTCTGGAGCAACAATTTTACGCTGCTGACCTTTTCGGACAATGGTGCAGTGCAGTATTCCAGAAGAACGCCAGTGGCGAGTATGTGAGCACACCGGCGGTCGCTACAGATATGCTCACGTATGCCAAAGCAGAGCAGAAAGCGGCAGGGAAACCGGAAGAAGAGGCCAAGCTGTGGTACTATGCTGTCAGTTACGGAACCGCTCTGGGTTCAACCTTCGCTGCCCTCTATCCTCAAAACGTAGGGCGCTTGGTGCTCGATGGAGTCTTGGACGCCGAGGACTATTTCAATGGTGCGTGGGGGTCAAACCTGTATCAATCAGACGATGCTCTCCGTACCTTTTCGACATATTGCCACCAGGCTGGTCCTAACACTTGTTCTTTCTGGGGTCCGTCGCATCAGAACATTACTGATCGATTGGACGCCATTATATCTGTACTCCAGGACCGGCCTATGCCGGTGGCAGGCCTTACCGGTGGAAACGGGCCAGGACTTGCTACCTACGCAGATCTCAAACAGCTCCTTCTCTGGGCAGTGTACGCTCCTGTTCAAAGATTTCCTCAGCTCGCAGATGCTCTCAAAGCACTCGAAAGCGGAGATGGTTCCCAGGTCATGAACGGGCTCGAAAATGTTGTTGTCACGGATGATGAAGATACCATCATCAAATGTGTTGATGGCTATCATGGAACTGACTTGTCCACTTTGGAAGCGTACCGGAACTATGTTACCCTTCTCGAGAAAGAAAGCCACTATTTTGGAGATGCATGGCCGACGAACGCCAACAATGTCCTTTGCAGATCTGTGAACCTTACGACAACCAACACGCGGGCCTTTTCTGGTACGTTTTCAGCATGGACTTCGCAATGACTACGAGACGCAGCATGCTTACCACGACAATTAGGCTTTTTGCACCCAACCACGTATAACACATCATTTCCTATTCTGTATGTGGCCAGCACGATAGATCCTGTCACACCAACTTCCCAGAATCCTCCCAGAGGGTGAGTGAAGGCGCATTGAGAAGTACGATCAAGACCCAAAACTGACTGTCACAGGGCCTACAAAATGTCTCAATACTTTCCTGGGTCGATTGTATTGCTGCAGGATTCCGTTGGCGTATGTGGCTCCCTTCGAACCGCAATATGAGTACATCTGACACATTGAGCAGCATACAGCCAGTATAAGCGCATCAGACTGTCTTGCCGAGAACATTGGCCGCTACTTTTCTGGCACCTTACCAAAAGCTAATACGACTTGTCACGGAGCACCGATCCCTTTTCAGGATGCCTCAGACGGTCAATAAATAGGGTTTAAGAGAATTGAATGTGCTCGGGTTGATACTTGTAGCCCTTTCAAGATACCACATGTTTTGGGTTCCTAGAGTATACTTCACCGAATTTCCTCTTTTCTTCTTGGAAGCATTTGACTGATACGTCCGCATCTTGGCCAATACAAGGGAATCAAAGAGACACCGCAGATCACTGGAAGGCCCTTGCTTTGCAACAAATCCATCCTCTCTTTGTCTTGGACCTTTCTTATAAATACGAGTTAGTCGTCGTGTCGTAAATCGGCCAAACCTGTAATTACAAGTCCCCAACAAACTACCGCCGATGGTTTAAGCTTGAGGAAAGCGGCGGAATTACGCGCTTTGTCGTGCTCCTCTAGAATAGAAAGGGAATCAATTGAATCAAGACTAGATGAATTCAGTTTATGAATGAAAGTACAGTCACTCAGGCGCCCATGCCAGGCCGCGATGAGCGTATCCGGAAGAAAGAGAGACAAGAGCCAGGACTCCGTATTGTCCACCTTATGTAATGTCCGAGGAGTAAAATACATGGAGTCAATTGCAGGGATAAGCTCAGACTAGGCGCCCAAGGCATTACATCGCGGAGTGTCAATATGGGTTGCTAATTTGCCGGGTGAGGTAATACGCAGCCTTGAGGGAGGCCAAGCTTCGCGGATGTACGAATGAGCCAATCGGGAAGTGGTTGGTGACACATTTGTCGATAAACAAGGTTTCGTTTATTCCTGCTGCTGTTGACCACAAGTCGACCATCCAACGGCCCAAGCCGACTCGAGATTTCACGTTGATGAGCTCGATCTTGCCGGCACCGTGTACGTCAACCGCAACGAACCGTACAATGAACAGGACGCAGCATGAACCCAAGTGGCGCCACGACCGGCATCGTGAACAGGTATGCTTGGAGAACACGGCCAAGAGCGTTCAAGCCAAAGGTCAGGACAGGTTGCAAAACATGCAAGTACGAGACTGAAACGTACCTACCAGTGCACAGCACGTCGGGCCAAGGAGTGATGTTGACAAATGCCTCAGAATCCGCCGTATTAAATGTGACGAGAGAAAGCCTGCCTGTCTGAAATGCCGTTCCACCGGACGTCAATGCGATGGCTATGATCAAGACCAAGAGAGAGCTTCAACGTCACAGCCGAGCGCATATAGTCATACTCGGTTGTTCTGTTCCCCGCGCAGGCATTCTCCTGCTGGGGGACTTCCCAACGACTTTGACCTGAGCGCCCTCCAGTTTTTTCAGACCCGTACCATTGCCCAGCTTTGTGGCTATTTCACGTCCGAGCTATGGAACCGCTATGTTCTCCAGCTCTCCCTGCTCGAACCAAGCATATTCTACGCCACGAGTGCGCTGGGCGGATTGCACCGGTGGTATGTGTACGAGGAACCTACTTCATCTCTGGGTCCAGACCCTTTCGTATTCCGCCCCTATAACAAAGCCATTCATCACCTCCTCCGTCCAACGAACCCGTTGGGAAGGTCTGTTGTCCTAGTTGCATGTTATGTCCTGAGTTCTTTTGAAGCACTCTATGGAGACTACGGGACATCTTTCCAGCATGTAACTAGCGGCATTAAACTCCTTTGTGAGTCGAACGGCAATATTCGGCGCCCATATCCTCCAAGCATACCACTAGGCCCGGAAGCTACTGAAGAGAAGCAAATTGAAGAAATCCTACTAATACATTTTTCTCGACTTGATCTTCAAGCGTCAAGTTTTCATCCCGGATGGGTTCCTTTGATGACCGACCCTGACGACGTTACCCCCACCGGCTCGGAATTTTTCATGACAAGCCTTGAGGAAGCCAGGAGGCGCCTGACTGTAGGGCTGTTGCAAGTGATGGCTTATAAGAGACACGGAGAGAAGAAAGAGAATATGGGATCCGCAGATGGTAATATCGTCCGAAGCAGACTCGGACAGTATTTTTCCCAGTGGCTGAATGCACTCGAGACTTGGATAATGACGAATAGCCATCGGTTGGGTCCAAGAGAGAGGAAGGGAACCATTAGTCTTCGGATCCTTTACCTGACTGGCTATATCATGCTAGCTGTTCCCCGATCGGCAGAGGAGATGTTTTATGACAGCCTCCACGACGAGTTCCGAATGATTGTCGAATTTGCTTCTGCACTGGTACCGCCACAGGGAGTGGATCATGAGCCCGTTTATTCACATGATCTCGCCATCTTACCGGGTCTATATCTCACTGGGACCAAATGTCGGGATCCTATCCTTCGACGTCGTGCACTGACGCTCTTGGCATCTTGCCGAAGAAAAGAGGGTGTATGGGACAGCCGAGTTGCCGCTAAAGTTATCTCTCGGGTCATCTCGTTTGAGGAAGATGGAGTTGCCGTGCATAGTTCTGAAGATATTCTTGAAAAGAGTCGACTGCGCGATACTTGGCTCCAGGCACCGTGCAATGCCTCCAGACATGCACCGCTTGTGCTCACTCGCAGAGGACTACCAGATGCCGAATTGGAGATAATTGAAGAGCATATCGAATGGTGATATTAACAACATGTCTAACGAGCCGCAATTGTCGACTGTACTGACGCCTATCCTCACTTTACCGTTTCGGCTTGCATCAAGCGTTCTCGTTGTAATTTGATGAGCATATTATCATCTTCCCCTTCGATCTCTTCCCAATCTTGCAATTCGCTACCCGTCTGCGAAGTAATCGCATTGAGGTCAAGCATACGTAGACGGGTCATCGCGACCAAGGGGCATATTGAATGTGGATGTATCGGAAGATCAACGGACGAATGGTGAGCTACTAAACGAAGCGAACGGGATAGTATAACTAGCTAGAGCTTGTGAAGGAGGTATTATTAGTAGTTCTACGGGTAGTGTGTGCAACTACCTTCGCCTGCTGAAGCTTGTGGATGAGGTACTATTAGTAGTATTACTACGATCCATTGGGGTCAAAGACATTTAGTCCATTCAAGATACACCGCAGAAGTTTCTGGAAGAGCGCAAAACTGGATTTTAGTTTTTCAAGAGCGTCAAGCATGCGGTCCAAATTGATGGCGTCTAGGTCGGTCGGGACATTATGCCCAAAACCACTAGGATCTAACCCGCCGATTTGGTTGGGAAGAAGAGGTACATAAAGTTGAGTTTCTCCCAGCCAACGTGTAGATGGATGTAAGCAGTAATTCAGAAAAGTATAGTCCTCCTCGAGCCATGCCACGGACGAAACATGGCTTGCATACACGTCTGATACAGCAATGACAGCACGGCCTGGTTCCATCGACCTTGGTGTTCTTTCTCCGGCAAGGCTTGCGGAAGAAACCATGGCGACGAACCTTTCTTTTGTCTGCGGCAAGAATTCAGAATGAGTTAAAGATCACAATGCTAATTCGATGGGAATACTATGTATATGATGCCAAGTCCTGATGCAGACGTGCCAAGGAAATGATCTAGATTTCCTCACGCGCCGAAGATTACGATGATTTGAAGGAATGCTGGAGCTACATGGGCGACACATCTGGCCGCCTAATCTGTTAGGTAACAACTAATCGTGACTCCCGGAGATGCCCCTCGGCCCTGCGACCTGCACCCAAAGAGCCTTTCACTTCTCAGTGCCACTACTCCCACCACATCCTCACTCGTCCTCTTCAGTGACCCCATATTTTCTTTGTCTGGATATCTTTCCTAATTCATCCATCTCACCTGCCAATATGTACAGGGGATTTGATAAAATCATTTGGAATGGCTTTATCGAATCGGTCCCATCCAGTCCGATCGATGAGTGCCCACCTCAATGGAGGGCGGAACGTCGCGGTATTAGTATCGCACACAGCTCGCTTCGTCCGAGCTTTTGATGGCACCATACAGCCAGCTATTTTTTCAACCCCACATTGATTTTTTATCTCCGAGCCACCCAGGTGCGAGCCATGCGTGCCATGTTCCGGTGCTGACCTAGATATATTCTGGTTCGCCACTGGGGCGGTGGTCTTTTCGATGTCTGATCTGGTGGTTGTGGTAGAGGATCCTAGCCTTGTTTATAGGAACGAGATGGTTTGACTCTCTCGCCGCAATATTTGTCGACTCACACACAACGGGCTTTTCCCGGGCCCTCTAGATGGGACGCGAAGACGAAGACGCGAGCGATGCTGCTCAAGATGTCGACATTGAGAAACATCTTCCCGTGACTGAGCTACCGCAAAATGTCCCTGTCAAAGTCAACGAGTATTCCACTGTCGGTGGTTCCGATCAATCCGACCAGGTTGAAGTCACTGGTACGGACGGCCCCTCGGCCGATATCACGAATGATGAAGTCAAAGAGGACACCCAGCTAGGCAAAGGTCGAGTCGTCATTGTGATGTTCTCTCTTGGAATGGCTGTGTTCCTAGCTGCCTTGGACATAACCATCGTCGCCACTGCTCTACCCACCATAGCTGGACACTTCCACGCCTCTAGCTCCAACTACACTTGGATCGGTGGTGCGTACGTCCTGGCAAACTCTGCCGCAATCCCACTCTGGGGTAAATTCTCCGACATATGGGGACGCAAACCGCTCATCTTGCTGGCCAACGTGATCTTCATGGTGGGGAGTTTGGTAGCGGCCGTCAGTGGTTCTATTGGAACACTCATCGGTGGACGAGTAATCCAAGGTGTCGGAGGCGGTGGGCTCTTGATATTGGTGAACATCTGTATCGCGGATCTCTTCAGTATGCGGGAAAGACCCAAGTATTACGGCATCATCGGCATGGTGTGGGCGATCGCTAGTGGCGTTGGCCCGATCGTTGGCGGTGCATTTACGCAGAAAGTTTCGTGGAGATGGAACTGTAAGTGAAGCCGTCCCCGGCAAACTCGTGCACAAGCTAACGGTCTCCAAAGTCTACATCAACCTTCCCTTAGATGGAGTGTCGTTGATCTTACTTACGCTTTTCCTGAAACTAGAGACTCCCAAGGAGCCGTTTATCCTCGGAATCAAGGCAATCGACTGGCTCGGCATGGTCCTCATCACTGGTGGCACGGTTATGTTCTTACTCGGTATGGAGAGCGCCGGGGTCACTCAACCGTGGGATTCAGCATATACATTATGCTTGATCATATTCGGTTTGTTGACCATAGGTATATTCGTCCTTGTGGAGTGGAAGGTCGCAAAATATCCCATCATACCACTTCGGCTCTTCACCAACACGACTATCTTGGCCTGCTTGGGCGTCACAGTCTTTCACGGGTTTGTATCAATTGCTGAGTATTACTATCTCCCTCTCTATTTCCAGACGGTGTTGAGTGCTGGTCCGATCTTGAGTGGTGTCTACATTTTCCCCCTTGTGCTGAGTCTGTCATTCGCTTCAGCCGCGAGCGGTCTTGTGATTAAGAAGACCGGAAGATATCGGGAACCAATCTGGTTCGGCTTGTTCATGATGACGCTCGGCACAGGACTGTTCATCGATCTCGGTCCTACAGCCAATTGGGCCAAGATCATCATCTTTCAAATCGTGGCCGGCATCGGTCTCGGTCCCAACTACCAAGGACCACTGATCGCCATGCAGTCTCAGATCCGCAGCCACGACATCGCCGTCGGCACCGCGACGTTCGGCCTCGCACGCCAACTCTCCACCTCGATATCCATCATCCTCGGCGGCGTGATTCTACAAAACGAACTAGCCAAGCAAAAGACCACGCTCGAAGCCGCACTGGGCGAATCTCTCGCGTCGCAGATCGCCCACAGCAGCTTCGGATCCACGACGGACCAGCTTCGCCGCCTACCCGCGGCTCAAAAGGCCGTCTTCAACCACGTCTTCGCCTCCAGCATGCGCAAGATCTGGATCTTCTACACCGCACTGGCCGCCGCGGGGCTTGTGGTCAGTGTCTTCATCGGCACGAGGGTGCTCAGCAAGACGCACGAGAAGACTCGTGTCGGTATTGCGGAGCAGGAGCGTGTGCGACAGGAAAGACTTGAACAGAGGAGGCAGCAGCGTGCCACCAAAAGCGGTGGTGGTGCTGCCAGTCCTCCTGCTCTGACTCCTGTGACGGATCCGGAGAAAGACGCTGCACAAATCGACCTTGCGGTGGACAATGCAGTATAGTATAGTATAGGATAGGATAGGAACCATCTCCCCCGTCGCTGTTTTCACCGCAACGCGAAAATAAGGGAAAACGTTTCGGGGAGACCTGGTCGCTCTCCGTGCGATTTTCCCTTACCACGCCTTGGCCTCCGACCCTCCGCAAATGTGTATTCGGCTAAGTCGCCGAACGGCATGATTAGTACAAGTCGCATCCGAGGCTCACTCGCTCGCACTCGGGAGATCGGCAAGCCCAAAAAAATTGGGTCATGCATACATGCATGTACTCGTAAGGACTTGTTCTCCCACCACAAGTGAGAATCTTATTTTCCCAACATGCATGATGTACGAGCATGTTGTCCGGAAGTGCGGGTTCAAGATTTGAGGATGTGCGGATAATACGGCACAAGCGGATAGCGCTTGAGAATAACTCATGCCAGATACGGGAAAACGATGGCGTCGTTCGTATCGGCGGGAGCGCATGACACCAACGATGTAAATGCTTTTCTTGTGAGGATGGCTTGCTAGTAATTACGGTCAAGCAATTGCGACAATTCGGCCACGAAGATGCGATTCTGAAGGGTATGGATCTGGGGCTTCTTGGCTGGGGGCTAGGTTGTCTGTCAGGTAGAGTGCTGAGTGTTGGTTCATTGTAGGTGTAGAATTTAGAAATGCTAGCAGTGAGTAATATGAGAGGAGATAGGTGATTGTGCGCTTCCGTCTCGAAACGAGGTGTCTGTGCTCGAAGGGAAGATTCATCGTCATATCATCATGGCCGCTGAATACCCGGCGTTGCATAGGTCTCAAGAATTCCTAACAACATTTTCCGGTCCTCCTCGCCGTCAAAGGCTTCGGCGTGGTTCAGCTCTTCTCTCCATACAATCTCGAGTCCTTCTCCTTTCCAATCCTTGCCCTTCCAATTGGCTTGTCCGTGACCCTCCCCTGCAACCTCGGAGGCTCTCGCGCCATTGTTTCTTGCAAGATACTCTCCCAGATTCTCCACGTCGGTGATGATATCCCTGCCTGCAAGGATGACAGTGCAGCCCCAAGACGCATCACCACCATCGTCACCATCCGCTTGCAGCTCTTCCTCCTCTGCGAGGTCTACATCTTTCGTCCTGCCGACCACGTCCTCCCGCCACAGACTGTTTGCCACCCAATCAAACCGTCTCGTCAACGTCACTGCAACGTCTGGATCCGTGCTCGCAAAGTACCACAACTGCCACTCACTCGCGCTGCGGGGATTCCGTCGCAGGAAATTCCACGGCACGGCGGGTGCGTGGAACGAGAACGCCACGGGATCGACGAAGAGAAGCGGGCCGATCATAGCCGCCATCTCGGGATCTCGCAGGAGCCAGGTGGCGACGACGGAGCCGTAGGAATGGCTGGCTAGGACGAGTTTTTCCCAACCGTGATGTTGAAGGATTTGATGGATTGCCATGGTCATGGTCATCGGCTGGGGTAGGGCCGGTGAGATGCGAGATGAGATAGGTAAGATTTCCACAGCGATGAGGCCGATACCCTGCTTCTGCAGGGTTGACATGTAGTCAGCGAGGAAGGAGAGATAGAAATGTAGCCCGACGCCGATGCCGTGGATGAAGAGGATGGGAAGATGCCTTTTCGACGTGTGAGGTGTGTACCAGTATGAGAGTTGGCTGGATGGTGAGTATCGGAAACCTCCCAGGAGTGTAACAGGGCGAGGGGGGATGGTTAGGAGAGGATATCGGAACGAGGGCGTGTAATGCACAAAGCCATACCACCGCATGAGCATAGTGAATTGAGCATCGGCGCCTCCAACGAATAACTGAGAGTATGTTAGTGGCAGACAGCCATCGTCACTATTGAGAAGGGAGGTTTCGCCGCCTTACCAGATACCATAGCAGTGGCCGATGCACCATCCGTAACGGCTCGAACGTGACGGCCATGGAGGTCTTACCAGATTTTCCCGGAGGAAACTTGATCTGCAGGATTTCCTCAACCATGGAGACATATTGCTCCAGTTCAGCTTCATGCTCTGGCGACCTTTGAGTTGTATTCCACAAGCGCCACGAGATGAAGTCTTTGATATCTTCACAGCGGAGATCTTCGACAGTCACGCCTTTGAACCAGCCACTTAAATACTCGCGAGGGCTCGGGCTTGCATCCCATGTCTTTAGGAAGAGGCGTTCCCGTGCCTCGCGGGATTCCAATATGGTAGAGGGTGCAGCCGGTCGGTTTAGCAGCCATCTTCGAGGGAGGTATACCACTAGGAAGAAGACAGACTCGGTTGCAGCGTACACGTCTACCAACAATGAAAGAGCAGGTCTATCTGTCCAGATCCAGCCGGAGGCGCGAAAGACGCAGTAGGTGATGCTCAACGGCGTGACCGTTCGCAAGGCCAAGATGGACGTTCGAATGAACGTCCGTGCCAAAAGCCCATCCTTGAGCATGATTGTCTTCTCACAAGAATCTTCAAGGATGTCGTCTGAGTGTCCTATGGCACGTGATCAGAGGCGCAATCAAGGCTGCGAACCACGTTGGACAGAGCACGGCTCGGTACCACCAGTGGCAGAAGGCTGAAGCTGCGTCGTGAAGCCACGAACGTAGATGAATCTTTCATTTAGCAATGATCATAGCTGATGGTATGGCCATGTCCTCATCAAGGCCGTCTGGGAAAGTTCCTTTGGCTGAACCACTTGCAAGCAGGCTCCAGTGTTATGCTGCTGTGTATCTGGTAAAGGTCGTGGCGGCGCACTGGACAGATCGAATGCCCAAAATCCATCAATCGTCAGCTTCTGGAGCCGAACGGGGGCAAAGCGAGCCACATAGATCAGAAAGACACCGATTGGGGAGTAGATTCAAATACGCAGCTCTCGGCTTTGGTTGATAGAGAAGTGACTTTCAATGCCAAGAGTGCCTTGTTTGATAGTTAATTGCGGTATGAAACATGTACGGCGGGGATCTGCTGCTGGTAACGCAATTGCTACGGCGCAATAGAAATCGATCTAGCGCTTGTCGCCGATTGATCTCCAGAAATGGGCAGTACGTACCTTCGCGAGCCTTGTCTAGAATGTAGAACTTCCTTGCGGACTTCCAAGTTCCAGTACGAATACCGGCATCTTGCCGTTGTGGCTCGGAGAACGGTAATGCTCTGGCAGGACTCGTGAAGTCTCAACCACCATCCCTGATGTTCCTGACTCGCTAAAGGAAGATCCCACTTCCCACCACTTTACTTTTTACCCACCTGTGACTAGTACTGCACAGAAGTTCATTGCTTGCTCTGGCCCCTGCAGATAAGGATATCAAAAAGTCAGTTTTCAACAATCAACAGACTCTTCACCGCTCCATATGTACCAGGCTGCGGTTGTGTACCTAGGGCTGGCTTTCCCGCTTCATCATCGGCAACCCGGCCATCCACCCGCCTACGGCTCAATTAGCCGGGCCCGGGAGATTTACAACATTTTCATTTTCCAATCTCTTCTCCCCCAACAACGACAGAAATCGACCCGGGTGAGTTAATCTGAACTGACCACCGGAGCAATTCGATAGCCTCCACGCCCCAATGTAATTCAGCCTCTCAAATGGGTTTTCACGTCAAATCCCCGAAGGGTGCCAGATTACCAGTAACAGCAATGCCCAACATACCAGTATGTGCTTCGTTGGCACTGCAGACATCTAGACCGCTCCCTGCTTCGCATTGCCTCGCGCTGCCAGTGCGGTGAGTGAGGGCCATCGCATTCGCATTCGCATCCGCATTTCGCATCGCACATGACGCGACAAACCCGAGCCGCGCGCGCGCGAAGAAAGAACATAGCGAGACCCCGAAAGCGAACGGCGAGCTAGGCACGGATATGTCCATCCTTTTCCTCTTTCGCACCTCTTTGTTGCTACATGCAGACCTGCATTCAAGAACCCCGGACATCAGACTCGAAATCCTCGACAATACTCAGTGGTAGCCGCAGAGCCGTACATGGTCAGATTTTACTTGGCTTTGACAAAATGCAAGGACTTTTGGTCCTCAGCATGATTGACATGTTCAGTAGCATTTGCATTTCGAAACTCGTATTTCCCTTCCAGTTTCCCAATCCGTCTTGCCGGTGTAACCCACAAACCTAAATTTTTGCCGCCTTATCCAGGGCTTCAAACCTTCTCTCCCCCAGCAATACGAGTGTCGCCCTATGAAATCTGCACGCCTGCCTGCACGCCTTAGCAATCCCGACCAGCCTAACGTTAGGGTTGCTTGCTGTTGCTGCTTTGCTGATTTCTGACTCATAACTGTCCTTGCCAATGTCTCCCAAGCCTGTCTCCGTTTCAGGACCCTACGATGCAGTTTTGGGTTTTCTGATTAATCCATTTTTCCATTGCCTCCACTTTGGGATTATTATTTCTTCTTGTGGTTTTTATCATCACCGGCCCAGTGCCTAGGCTTAGGTGTCTTACCAATACAACATTTTGAATTTTGGGATGCTCGTACCTACGCGCGATGTCGTGATTTTGGTTGAGAAAGTGGTGGCACCGAGAGTCAAGCGGGAATGGATGTTCCAGAAGAACTCAGCATTGAATTTTTCTTGTGAAATTCTTGTTCTGAAACCCGCTGGGTCTTTTTGCACGGGCAACATACTGCCAGGGCCCAGGAAAAAAAATTCTTTTTTGTCCTGGGTGTTTCTTCGGGGAACAAAATGCCGAATCGGGAGGGGAATGTTTCCCGGTTAGGAAATGTTGCCTTGTGTATCCATCCAATTAGATAGACTCGTTTCCTTCACATGCGCAAGCCTGAGGTGCCGGTCCTGGAAAAGGAGACAGTACGCGTACCGTAGTACGACGCGACGAGCAGTTCTAGCTGTAAACGATACGAGTCAAGAACCATGTTTGTTCTGTACTGCAAAATGCAACGATGTCGTTGTGTTGTCTGCCTAGGTTGTTGGGGACAGGTGTCGTGCCATTGTGCCTCTGATGCGGTGTGATCACTGCACCTGCGGTGGTGGTGCCACCAAACTCGTGCTTTGCGTGCTACGTGACAAGTAAGCAGGAATGTTCTAGATGGATAGATGGATAGGTCAGCAGCAAGAGATGCGGATGTCCGGGTCCTTGCTGGGGGGTTTCGCACAACATGACAGCTGGGTGTAGGTCAGAAAGCGAGTGTCGCAAAATTTCAATGCGTGAAGTGGTCACAGAGAGAGACGGCGTACATGACAGAGGGAACAAGAGAAAAAGTAGAATGGAAAGTGTAAATGTCTTGCCAAAATGTTTTCATTAATGCCGTGGCACCTTCCTCAAGCCAGGCTTCTGTAGTCTCTAATCTAAATTACTTTCTCAACCCTTTTCAAACTTTCATCCGGAGCAAATCTTGAGGATGACTAGGGGAAGATCGCGTTTCTGATGGTCCATAGGAAAGCGCACTCGTTGTTACTTGGGTGTAGAGCACAGAGCTCATCCAATGCCCGTTTGCAACGAATACTACAATCCAATGTTTCCATCAGGAAACAATGATCAGCCGCCCGTGTCAATGTTCCACCGCTCACTTCTTCTTCTTCCACCACTTTGATCTTCGAGGATGATACGTCCGCTGTAATAATTTTCGAGGACTGCCTCAGAAGATCCGTGTTTCCGAAAAGCCGTAGCTTTTTGGTTTGCGATTTGTAGGCTGTGGGGCTCTTTGTTGAAAGGCCCGAGCCATATCGTCTTTGGGGGGTATCAATTTGAACCGAGTAGGAAATGGTATAGTCGCTAACAAATATCAAGAGTCGTAATCGTATCAGGTCTCGCCAAATGGAGGGGAGACATCGACAGCAGGAGTAGAGTGCAAAGCCTCATCCAATAGCCTGTAGTCGTTGAATCCCTTTCATCTCACGGGCCTTCGTGATTGCGTCCTCGTCAACGACAATCCTCCTAGGTCCTCTTCCCCGTCATCCTCGGCTTCCATGGGAAATCCGTACTCGTCGACCATCAGTTCGGGTTCTTCGTCTGATGATGACGACGATCTCCTTCTCCGTCGTCGCTCCTCCTTTGATGATTTGCGTTCTTCGGGCATCAGGTACTTTTCTTCTGTCGGTGATGTTTGGAGTTCTCGCTCTGATCGAGCGATTTCTTGTAGTAGTTGTTCGAGCACGTGGGCGTGGCTGAGACTTAGGCGGAGGTCATCTCGGACCACCTTATCTGAAGATTTCCTTCGTGCTGTTTCGGCCAGGTGATATGTTTCTTCGCGCGACAATGTTCGGCTGGCTGTGAGGTCACGTGAAGGCGGTCTGCTGAGAGGCGCCATACTTGAGAGAGGCATCGTTGTATATTGGTTTGGTTGGTTGGTTGAGTGAAGTTTGTTTTGTTTGTGAAATTGTGGAAATGCAGTTGGATATGTGTGTTTCTATGTCAAGTGAAAAGTTTTGGTGTGGATACTGGAGGAAGAAAAATTCTTGACCGGAGGGCGGTGGACTGTAGTATTGTAGTAGTGGTATATTGATGGGACCGGGGAGCCTCGAGCTGACATGTGCAGGCTGAAACTCGGATGAACTTTTGCGGTCACGAGTCGAGATGGCAATGGCAAAACGTTGTACGACCGATGGACTTGGTGCTTTGTTGTCCCCTGGTTGTGAGGTTCTAGATTTTGATGTTTGTGTGAGTAGAAGAGAACTTCCCAAAACACGAAGACCACAATTGTATATATCACTTAATCCTTAACGTTAGTTTGGCGGATGCCTGAGTCACTTTCGTATTATCCCCGTGGAAACAATTACATTCGGGTGCGTATTCACGAGGGTTTGGCTGAGGTGTAAAGCCCGTGTCCCGAGTCGGCGCAACACCAAAGGGCCCGCAGATACGCGGACGGACACGTCGGGCGTAGGGCTTGACGGGCTTGTGAGCGAGAGACTCGCAGGCACTCGTCAGTTACAGGCAAGCACCAAGTCTCAGGGCGCAGGCATTAGCAGGGCATTAGTGGGGTGTAGCCCAGAAGTGATCAATCAGCAATTCCATTTTGACTCATGCCTGGCGAAACCCAAGAGTGGCAGGGCAAAGATTGGCTGATGCCTTCCAGCAGCAACTTGCGGATGGAGTCGAGTTGGCCCGGTCGGATGCCAAATGCCGCGCATGACAATCACCTTGCGCCTTGGGATGACAAGCACATCTTCCACCCTTGCTTCCGGGCGAAATTTAGGCTTCGTTATCTCCTCGCCCGCACCTCGCGCACCTCGCACGCATCTCGTAGGCTTCACCGCATGGGGAAGTCTCAAGTCTTGGGGCCCGAGTCTTGGATACGGAGATACGACTCATACGCGCGCCCTCCATTGCTGACAAGCCTTGACACAGGCATCCCTTTAAAACCGCCCAGACGCCCTGCGCCTTCCAACAGACGTGTTTCATGGCTTGCTGGCCTGCACTCGTTAATGACCACCTACTGTGTACGGCAGGAGTAGTCATGCGAGGGCTGAAGTATGCAATTCCATTCTCCTGGGCGGCCTTCTTGCGACTGTCATATCTGGCATCTTCCCATAATTGACTTCACGTTGATGTACGATAAAGTTATTACTCGATGTGAGGAAGAGCGGAAGTGATTCATGGATCTGAAAGGCGGTAGGATTTACAACTTTTGTCTCCGGCGGATTCGGACAAGAAAGCGAGCCGTAAGCCAGCGGGTGCCCTGGGTCGACCTCTCGGGCCCGACTGCGAACTGATCATCTTAACAGCGTCTTGGCCTACCCAGTCATCTCCAGGCACCTCGGCTCCTGATCTTCCCGGCGCTTCCTTAACTAAACCGCGCGGCCGCGTTTTGCGATGCAGAGCAATTTTACTGCGCATAACTGCTGACTGCAGTCTACTGGTAGGATTTCTTTGTCACGAGCAGTTGTATCACATAGGACGTTGGACATGCCTTGTGATACATTCTTGCCGTCTTGTACGAAACCGCCAAGAATCGAAAAGTATCATCCAAGTCCGCGGCACCTGGAGACGAACGCCCAGGCCACTTACAGGCACTTTAGCAGGGTCCTTCGTACAACAGAACAGCGCCTGGAGCTCACCAATACGAGCATCTGCTGACTATAAAAAAAAAGCCCCGTACCCCGGATTTTCCGCGGCACCCACAAAACCACGAACATTGCAACGTGTTCGGGTGCAGACAGGTCGAGAAAGTGGACATGGTATGTTGGATTCTGTTGTACAATGCTACTCAAGGACATCCTTATCTTCTACCGAACAACCAGATGCTGAAAATAGAATTGATCGAATTCGAGCGAAAGGAGCTACCGAAAGGTAAGGACTCGGCATGTTTCTACCTCGTGCAGTGCATTCAGACCAGCCCAGTCTTTCCGCCAGAATGAATCTCCTGATCCCGGCTCACGACTTGACCACGTCCGCCTCTACAGTCTTGTCGCTTGCATCCAGGCCAGTGATTGAATGTCGCTGGCTAATGACACTTGCACGCCGTTCTTTTGCAGCCGCTTCTCTTCGCAAGAACCTCTCTTGCTCCCTCCTACTCTTCTTCAAGTCGACAAAGAAGAACAACAGCAAGAAACTCATCAAACTCAGGCCGAACAGAAAGTAAAATGGAAGACTGTTGTTCCCCTTGGGATCGGCATCGATGATGGCCGAGCTGACGATCGGACCAATGAAGGCGCTGGTCTTGCCCATGATTGAGTACAGAGAGAAGAACAGGAATTCTTTGCCTCGTGGTGTGACTTCTGAAATCATGGTCTGAGAGTAGGCGTACCACTGACAGACGAAGAGTCCGTAGAAGACCTGATACACCCAGAACTCCCATTCGTGATGGAAACCGAATTTTTGTGTCCAGATGCCTATCATGCCCCAGCCGTCCAGCAGCACAATCCCAATCATCACCGCATCGAACATGACTTTGGTACTGAGCCCAAATCGTTTCTGGATATACCAATAAATGGCGATACCAGCAAGTTGAGCTGCAATGCCAACAATAAGGATGTAAGTCAGTGTCAACGTGTTGTACGAGACGACTGAGTTCTGCAGGGTGGCAATCACGGTGACTGTCGTGTTCAACGAATCGCCCAGGAGGAAATAGCCTATCATTTGCATCAGTAAATCCAGAGACTGAGGCCTATGAAGTGACACTTACCAATAAGATACAACAAGCTCTGCTTCAGTTCCCAGATCTGGAGCACAGCACGCCAGATATTCCACAGACCTACACTAATGATGTTCTTGCCCGCTGGAAGTGGCTGCCCAGGTCGTCTCTTTTCGAGAATGAACCATGGAATCGCAAGTACGAGCCATACACCAGTCGCGTAGGCGATAAGTACCGAGAGACCCCAAAGGTTATTCGCAGCGCTCGCGTTGACATCCAACGCGAAGAGAATTCCCACCAAAATCGCGAGGATGACGATTTCTCCGGAGCTTTGCATGATAAAGGCAACGTTGTAGATTCGATTGCGCTCCATCATGTCTGCAAAATCGTATTCATCTCGAGTAATTTCGCGATTCTCAAATTGTTCGGCTTTCTCTCGCATTTGTCGTGTGTTTCTCGCGAGTCCGGGGAACGCGGCGGTCCAGAAGGTAATGCACATTTGATATGCGATCAAACCAACCATGTACAATCCCGTTGCAGTTGGCCATTTGTCCTGTGTGTGAACTCCTAGCCAGCCAAAGCCCAGGGCAAAAGCCACAATCGACCAGAACACCAAAATATATGGGCGCCACCTTCCATAGTCGGCCATACTACCGAGCAATAGAAATAGAACCACCTGGATGGCAAAGGAAATGCCATTGGCGAGCAGAACAATACTGTTGATGGTTCGGTACGACCCCAAAAATTGTAATCTTTCGCTGTCACCCGCAGCCTCATACAAAAGATCTTGGAAGGAAGTTGGCGCAAAGTTGAACAGAGTTAGGCCATTGTTGCCAATGTAATAGGCATAATAGGCCCAAACTTCCCACTTTGTGGTCTCGTATTTGGGATCGAATTGATCGGGCGCGACAGGGTGTTCTTCGTCGAAGGTGTTACCGTGCGAGCTTTCCACCTCGATATCTTTGACCGGATCCTCCGCCTCTGGCCCAGTGGCCGCCGCGATAATACCGGCGTTTGCGACAGACATGATGGGCAAAGCCGGTGAGCTAGAAGATTGGGCTCAGCTCTGGCGCAGGCGGGGATCGCACTCAGAGGACACCACAAGCTATATAACAGAGCTTGCGGCAAAACGCTGACGGCGACCGCCATCTGCGACAACGCCATGCTGATGCTACATGTATGACGAATTGCTTGGAGAGGTCCGAAGCAGTTTAGTGTTCCACAGTTCCACGAGGCAGAGATTATTGCTGCGGCTCTCAATGGCCATCGCGCATCTACTGTCCAACTGGAGTTAACCCGCAGGTAAATTTTCAATGTAACAAGAACTTGAACCACTCGTGGATGAGCCTCCCCGACAGCGATTGGATCGAAAATTGGCGCTATGCCTAAGCTTCAAGGATCTTCGCCTTGACAGAGCTTGATCGCCTCTACAATATCGGGCAAGGCAAAGAGAGGCGATGGCAATCTCCGTTTACAGCGGTAGATAACAGATCTTTTTGTGGTGGGATGAATGAAAAGATACTCAGACCTGGAATGGATCAAGACACGCCTGCGGGAAGCTTCAAACTGCGCAAGATCCAGCAGAGCAGCACGAAACTCGGATATCCACGACTCCAAGCTGGAAATATGCCAAGGTGGGGATTAGAAGCCTCAAAAGGGAAGGTCGTTTCTGCGCAACGGGAGAATTTTCCACGGAAGGGAAAATCTATCCTCCGGCAGAATCGAGATGACGGTACACGTGATATATAACTGTCCTTCGATGATTGGAAGATGGTAGCAGCGACGTCATTTTGCACACGCTAAACCCAAATCACCACATGGTTTGGGCCCTGCCGATCAGATTTCTTGCCCTGCGATCAGAATTTTGGATTGTCCGCAGTTCAGCGTTGCTGAGCTGTTGGTTTCAAGATCGAAGTTGCCCTCTGCCGCAATTGTTACAAGCGCAAACATTGTGCGACGGAGCCGCGAAGCGCTTCGAATCGCTGTGGATGTCCAGCGGGAATTTGTCCCAGCCAAAAAGACCCAATGCGATCAGACCACAAATAGTCCCAGGAGGGCTCATGACGATGCGCGCCAGTCAAGAGTTCGGAATCGACGATTCGAGAAGTTAGCGATTGGAGCTGATCCCGTGTTCCAGACCGGGACTTGTCGATTCTGTTACAAGGGCTAGATCGCAGGCTCGCTGCTGGACCCTCGACGATCCTCGATGACAGCCACTTCCGCCACCGGACAGTGTGCTTGCTGACCTTGGCAACCGCTTGCGTTGGATCTCGATTTCACCTGGTTCTTCCCGATCTGTGTCCCATTTTCCCACCTTTGCAGCAGGCCCTTCAGATCGAACCAAACACAATATCTCTTTCTCGACACTGTTCATTTGGGCGTTCCGCAAAACACACATGGCAGCTTCCACTTCTCCCGGCGCAGTCATGCCATCTTCCTCATCCGTCATTAAACCTTCTCGACGACGTCAAAGTCCACCACAGCCTTTATTTTCACACGATCGCCGATTCAGTCCAGTTCTTGGAGACACAGACCTCGAGCATCACCACCCAATATTGTAACAATTCTGGAATTGACATTTTCACCATACCCCTGATCAGACGAACACTCTTCAAGCCTCCTAAATCCCAGCATAGATCACCCCGAGAGATTATCATTGAGAGTGCTCGCGGAGCCCGTCACGACGTCCCAACAGCGATGCCTCAGTATGCCCAACTCGAAGCTAACCTCGGTACCGTCGCCTAAGCGGCCTTTCTCGGCGATCAGTACGAACAACCCTCGACGTGCGCCCGCGTCACTGTCCAAGTCGATTCCGAGGCATAAGAAAGTTAGGATTGGAGACAAATCTGATGATTCTGGAGAAGCACCAACATCGAGTGAAGGACAGATATCTCCGAACATTCCCCAAGGCGCAAGTCGAGATTCCAGCAGCGATCAGAGTGCCGCCAAATGGTTTTCGAGCAAAAATGAAAATGTCGTTGCATTGCAGGACAAGAAAGCGGCCGGAGAAAGTAAGCGAGAGGTCCCTGTTGCTGTCCACTGGGCTTGCTAACTTGCCGTAGACGAGTCTCCGTTCTACCTTGCCCAGCAGTCCAGTTATCACCCACCAAATCATCTTCGGTCGTATAATGGAGAGAGTTTTGGACAACGCGGTCGGGATGACGCAGAGAATGATGAACTGCGAGGTGTTATAGATGACCTCACCGTGGAGAACAAGAAGTTGAAGACCGTCTTGAAGAATTGGCATTCTCGGTCCAGCCCGGCTAGCAGTAATCCTGACCGCGTTTTCGAGGTCAGAATGCATGGCCTGCCCGCCGAGAAGAAGAGGGAGCTGGAACAAATTCTAAGAACGTTTGCGACGGGACTTGACGATACACCATCACAACTCAGTTCATCGGCTCCCGCTGAGAGGCTCGAGTCGAGTCCCCGATCTGCGCTCGAACCGGTCCAGAAGAACCAGCAGAATGCGACGAACGTTGATTCTGGTTATGCCTCCATTTCTGCTTCTGGCAACAACTCCAGTTCGCAAAGTGGAGGGCTTAAGCTGAGGGATCAGCAGCCTGTCTCCAAGAGCAAGAAAGAGTCCGATATCAAGAACTACCTACACGATATTCCCGATTCGCTGCTGCCCAGAGAACAGAGCTCTGTCAGCGAAAATGCTAAGATGCAGCTAGTTGTTCAACGCATGGAACATCTCTTCACTGGTAAGAGAGCCGCCCCAGGAGAACACAGTCTGCCAATTCAGCAGCAAAAGATATCTCGGTCGGCCGCCAAGGCGGATCGACGAGAGGACCGCAAACACAATCGGACCTTTCGGCTGGAAGGCTTACGTGAAGCACCCATTCTGCCCCCTGATTCGAAGGTGAATTTCGATGCCATGGAAGCTGCCACCTTGCAGCCAGGTAATCATTCGACTTCAGATTTGTCTTTGGCGGAGGGTTCAGGTCTACAGTCTGGCCAGAAACCTCCTGGGTCACCAGATCAACGGCCGACTCGACCTTTGGATCTCGATATCCATCGTGCCCAGGTTGCTGCGGATAATATTGACTATATTCGCCATCTGGGGTTTTCATCTCCGCAATTCGACGAAAATGAAGAAAGCAAAGAGCAGCCATGGATCTATCTGAACTTACTTGTCAGCATGGCTCAGCTCCACACTCTCAATGTTACTCCTGCTTTTGTCCGCAAAGCCCTCAAAAACTTAAGCACAAAGTTCGAACTTTCCAAGGATGGCCACAAGATTCGATGGATACGGGGAGATAGCCCAGAACCAAGTCCTCAGGAAGAAGTGTCTCCGCTTTCCGGACCAAATCGAGGCTCTGAAGACACCGGCGACGATGTTGGTCGTCGGAGCGGACGGAGCGGGCAAAGTACGACTAGCACGCTCAACAACGTCTCCGCGTCGGCATCGGACAGTAAAGGGTTGGGTCCAAAATCGAGCAATGGTTCAAAGTTACTCAACTCTACCACGACATCTTCGAATTTCGCACATGTCCATCCATCTACAGCCCCATCCAAATCGACATCAACATTTGACTATAAGCCTATAGTGTTCCAGGGCAAGAGATCATTTCTGAAATCCAAAAATTCCTACCTCGACTCATCAAGTTCGTACGATGATTTGTCACCCGAGTCGAACGAGGCAGCTCCTGTGCCGACACGATCAAATTCGAGATCGCAAGCCGAATCTTACGAAGGTTATGCCACTTTCTTCAGTAATCCACACTTCTTTACAGATCTCAGTGGTGACAAGACAACAGCCCGTGCCGGGCACAGAAGTCAGCGAGATGTGCTTGGAGCCCAAAAAGAAAAGCGCCCTCCAATTGACGATACACTGCGCGATGTCCAAGCATGTTATTTTCTGTCACCTCGTCCGACAGAAATGTCTAGCTTGTCTCAAGACTGGCCCGAGATTAATATTATCGCCTCATCTCTGTCAACAGCAGGTGAGGACGAAACGCAGCCAATGGAGCTCGAGGCTTCAGGTATTGGAGGAGTTCGACCTGAAGACAATTTTGCCCTTGATGTTCAACTTACGAGGAAGCGACTGAAGCTCGATAAGGGTAAAAGTGTACGGCGCCTCGGCGCCAAAAGACCTCCCGAATACTCATACCAAGTGGCCAATTGTACGAAACTCGAACTCCAACCTGCTCGTCTACCGCCACCAAGCTACGTCTTCTTCACCACAAGCTCCTCGTCCGATGCCGGTAAAGGCCACTTCTATGATGGTGACAGCAGTGACGAGTCGTCGGAAGCAGAAAATTCACCCGCCCCCGCTGGACTTCTCTGGCAATGGTCATCAAGCTCGAACGAACGTATTGTGGACAACGATGATGCTTCAGTCGCCAGTTCTTCTCTCGGTGTTCTTGAGGCAGCACGAGCCAGAGTGCCTCCTTCTGAGGCACTGAATGGAACCGGCAGACCAATGAGTGGTAGTCTAGCTGCCACTGCCGGTGCGAGTTGGAGTGCTGCTTCGAACGCGCCCGACTTTGAGACAAGTCGAGAGCTTGCCAAGTCGGTGAGCTCTATGGAATTTTGAGCAACAGCTTTTCGGTATTTTAGTTTCGATGGATGCGAAGTTTGTTTCTATTTCATCAGGATGTCATTGACATGTGAATATGATAGCGTATGTTATAGAGCATGGTGTTGGTGGATCTTTAAGCCCAGCGATGAAGAATTTGGGCATCGGATATGACCCGATCATTTGCATGGATATCCTGTCTAAGTGCCTTTTACTCCTCTTGCTACAAAATATTGTACATTTTTTACATCTACATTCTACTATGCGCTCTTCACGGGACTACAGATTGCCTTACCCATTGTTTGAGACACATGTTTGAGCTAAGTGTTCGACAACATTCCCAAGCTTTCGTTTGGAGCACCGGCGCACTGATTTCGGAATGAGTGGCGTACGGCCAAGCGAGCTGGTAAAGTAGCTCGGGTATGACATATCCCGCCGCTGCCCCCCCTGCGCAAACGCCAATCCCGGATCCGTGCCCAGGAGCGCCATCGGAAAGCTCACCTAAACTTTGCTCTGTAGGTGTCGATGTTCCGCATCTTTCATCGGATCCGTACCGACTTGTCATGGCTTATGGGCGCCATGCGGGATGATTCCGGGGTATCTTTACCGTGCTCACTGCCAGTGCCTGGCAAGCTTGGGGGCGTGTTTTTCGTACTATCTCCATTCTCCATCTCCGCTTTTAACACATCCCGAGTCCCTGCCCTTCTGCCGTGGGACCGTGGGACTCTCTCTCTTCATTGTTTGTCTCTTCCTTCCTGTTGCACCTGTTGTTGAGTAGTCTCTCTAGCATCAGTCATATTTCTGCATATTAAACCGCCAAATCGAATGTGTCGTCAAGAGCGAGCTGAATTTTGAACAACCGGCCCAAAACCTGAACTGAGAAACGTTCTCCACCATGTCGTCCTTCCTCGACGTCCCTCTCCGCACAGCTTCCAGAAGCCTGCGGACGGCGAGATACTTTACACGCGATCAGCGAAAGGTAGGTTCTGCTCTGTCTCCAGTACACAGTCAAAACAAAGGTTTTCGTTCAGCACAGAAGTTGGACTGTTCCCTGCATTGACACTCGTTTCTCTAGCAAAACCTCCTGCTCACACGCTCGTTCTCCTCCACCCTCCGACGGAATGAGATCAACAAAGTGGTCCCCTCAGCCGCCGAGGCGATCAAAGATATGAAATCCGACTCGGTATTACTATGCGGCGGGTTCGGTCTGTGCGGTGTGCCCGACACACTGATCAACGAAGTCGCAAAGACACCTTCAATCACAGGCCTCACGGCCGTGTCCAACAACGCGGGCATTCCAGGCGCCGGGTTGGGACAACTGCTCGAGACAAAGCAGGTTCGCAAGATGATCGCGAGTTATGTGGGCGAAAACAAAGTCCTGGAACAGATGTACCTCACTGGCGAGATGGAGCTGGAACTCACACCCCAGGGCACGCTCGCCGAGCGCTGCGCCGCAGGCGGAAAGGGCATACCCGCATTCTACACGCCAGCAGCTTTCGGCACAGTCGTGCAGACGGGCGAGATCCCCCTGAAGCACAACGCCGATGGCAGCATCGCGCAATTCGGTAAGCCACGGGACGTGAAAGTCTTCAACGGCAAGTCGTACGTGATGGAGGAGGCGATCCCCGGCGACTACGCGTTCGTCAAAGCCTTCAAAGCCGACAAACTAGGTAACTGCCAGTTCCGGCTCGCAGCCAACAACTTCAACGGCGCCATGGGTCGCAATGCGAAAGTCACCATCGTGGAAGCCGAACACATTGTAGAGGTCGGCGAGATCGATCCCGTCGCCGTGCACCTGCCGGGCATCTACGTGAGCAAAGTTATCCAGGCGACTGCGGAGAAGAAGATCGAGAAGTACGTCAACCGCAAGGAAGAGGGCGCCGACATCAAAGCCGAGCTTGGCGGTAAGGGCGATGCCGCATCCAAGCGCGAGCGCATCGTGCGCCGCGCGGCCAAGGAGTTCCAAAATGGAATGTACGCCAACCTGGGCATTGGTATGCCCATGCTGGCCCCCTCCTTCGTCGACCCCTCCGTCGAGGTGCAACTGCAGTCCGAGAACGGCATCCTCGGTCTAGGTCCCTACCCGGTTAAGGGCGAGGAAGATCCGGATCTGATCAACGCGGGCAAAGAGACCGTCACGCTGCTGCCCGGTGCGGCCTGCTTCGGCAGCGAAGAATCATTCGGCATGATCCGCTCAGGCCGCGTCGACATGTCGATGCTGGGTGCCATGCAGGTTTCAGCCAAGGGAGACCTGGCGAACTGGATGTTGCCCGGTAAGGTCAAGGGCTTCGGCGGCGCTATGGATCTCGTGTCGAATCCGGAAAAGACGAAAGTCGTCGCCCTCATGGAGCACACAGATAAGAAGGGCAACCCCAAGATTCTCAAGCAGTGCGAGTTCCCCCTGACCGGCCGCGCGTGCGTCAGTCGCATTATTACCGAGTTGGTGAGTGATTTTATCTCTTCTCCTTGTGCCATGTCGATTTCCCTTCGAAATACCCCTCGTAGGTAGCTGAGCTGACATGTGCCAAACAACAGTGCGTCTTTGACGTCGACTTTACACATGGCCTGACACTGATCGAACTCGCCGACGGCGTTACGGTGGACGAGATCAAGGCCAAGACCGAAGCGCCTTTCAAGGTCGCCGATGAGATCAAGCCCATGCTGTGAAGATCAGAGAGATGTGGTCCGCAACACACATCTTCATACATTTTACCCTCAGACCTTCATCGCTCACAAGCTTTTGGAAAACAGTTTCTGGACATCTATCTACCTACGGAGTTGAAAAGTGGTCAAGGAGAGTGAGAAGAAAAACCTACCAGGGTCCTTTTGGTTTTTGAAGCACGAGTTGATATGTGATTTGTTTTTATATTTTCGAAGCATAGCGATCCCCCCCCGAGGCATACCTAAGCATTCCGACAGTCAGCAGCCAGCTGATGACCTTGATGTCATCAGATCTATCTGCCAAGTGGTGCCTGTGTGTCTACATATTGTTGGGAAAAGAAGTACGGCGTTTCTTGGGTCCGGCATATATATGGCAAAAGATACGCCAGTTACCCAGACAGTGTCAGGCCCAAAAATTCTATCTCGCAAGTAAGCGCCGCCTGCGGCTTTGCTCACCCCCTTGGCTCATCTTTCTCATCCTTGGGGGGACGCCTGAGCGCTCACTGAGTCCAGGCACCCCCTTTCCTCTTCAATCTAAAAGCGAGGCTATCCTTCGATCTATAATTTTTTCTTTTCATGCTCTGTTGGTCGTCTACTAGGCTGTATAGTCAAGCTATCAACAAATGACTCCTTGATCCTAGTGGCCAACGTACCATCCACCAGACCAAGTCGCCCCACGGAACATCATGCAAACGATCGCTCTGCTAAGTGCCGCTGCCGCGACTTTCGTGCTTTACCTTCTTATATCCTCGATATCTACAAGACGTCGCCATGCCACGGCCGCAAAGCAGCTCGGCTGTAGGCCAGCACCAGCCGCGTACAACGTTGATCCGCTGGGGCTTGTAGATTTGATCAAGACTGTACGGGCAAACAGCAACCATGAAGTTCTCGAGTACATGCAAAGCGTATTCGACGAAGTATCGCGACGCGAGAACAGGACAGTCTATTCTTACGACTCAAACATCCTGGGCGACAGATTCTTTTTCACGTGCGACCCACGCAACATCCAGGCCCTCTTGGCTACTCAGTTCAAGGATTTCGAGCTGGGAAAGATACGCAGAGAAGTGTTTGCTCCATTGTGAGTTCTTTGGGCTTTTTTTCATACCATTCTAAACATTGGAAAAGAGAGCTGATCGTGCTGGAACACGCCTCGAACAGATTTGGCCACGGCATCTTTTCCGTGGATGGGAAGCAATGGGAGCACTCTCGCGCTCTCCTCCGACCCCAATTCACTCGTGACCAGGTCAAAGACCTGGACCTCGAAGAGAAGCATATACAAAACCTGCTCCGAGCACTCCCCGTCGGAGCAGATGGATGGACGAGCACCACCAACATTCAACCTCTGATATCGCGATTCACCATCGACTCGGCGAGTGAATTCCTGTTTGGCGAGAGCACCAACATCCAACTCTCCTCGCTGTCCGAGGAGGCGGCGGGGAAGAATGCCGACGACCGCGCCTTCGTGCAAGCGTTCGATGCCAGTCAAGACCGCATGGGCAAGGCCTTCTTGCTGGGCGAACACTATTCCTGGGCCCTGACGAAGAAGCATAGAGATGATTGTCGCTTGTGTCACGAATACATCGATCGATTCATCCATAAAGCGCTGAGTCGCGAAAAGAGGTCGAACCCCGTCGATGAGAACCACAGCAACGCCAAAAAGGAAAAATACGTCTTCCTCGAGAGTCTCGCCACGGAAACCCGCGATCCCGTCGAGATCCGCGACCAACTGCTCTCGATCCTCTCCGCCGGCCGCGACACCACGGCCTCGCTGCTGAGTTTCCTATTCCTCATGCTCGTGCGCCACCCGTCTGTGTTCAGCAAACTCCGCTCCCTCATCATCCAGGACTTCGGGACCTTCTCCTCCCCGCGGAACCTCAGCTTCGAAACCCTGAAATCCTGCACCTACCTCCAATGGTGCTTGAACGAGACACTGCGTCTGTACCCATCCGTCCCCTTCAACGGCCGCCGCTGCACGCGGGACACGACCCTCCCGTTCGGCGGCGGGGACGACGGCCTCTCACCCGTATATCTACCAGCCGGGACCGAGATCTTCTACCTCGTGTACGTGATGCAGCGACAACCCGACTTCTGGGGCCCAGACGCCGACGTGTTCAAACCCGAGCGGTGGCAGAATCACAAGTACGGATTCGAATACCTGCCGTTCAATGGCGGGCCGAGGATCTGTCTCGGCCAGCAATTCGCGCTCACGAAGGCGGCATATGTGACGGTGCGGTTGCTGCAGCGCTTCGACGGCCTCGATGGCTCGAGTGAGCCGACGGGGCCGATTAAATGGGCCGTGACCTTGACGGGGAAGCCGAAGGACGGAGTCAGGCTGCGGATGCATGCCGCTGCTGAAGATTAAGTATGCACTTTTGGCTGGTGGTTAGTTGGGAAGAGGAAAGAGTATTGTGGTCATTGGTCAAAGAACAGTGGAACAATGAAAGCTGATGAAGTGAAAAGGTGTACATGTGTGCATTGTTCAGATGGAGCTCGCGAGAGGACGACAATTTGATATAGTAATGTGTAGAACCGGCGTTACTGTAGAGAACGTATGAATACTGAAATAATGGGTAAATCAAGTCTATAGCACTATAAGCTTTGCCAAAAATAGTTTAGATGAAAGTAGGTAAGCTAACCAATTAACTTAGATTTCCAAATACATTGTAAATTATATTACCTTCTACACTCCGTGCGTATATACTAGCTGTCATTAGATGAAATTCTTCAGCACCAAGTGAGACTAGCATCGAGCACGTGATTGTGGCTTTTCACCAAATAGCTTGGGCAGCCCTGCAGCTGCCAAGCATTCCCCGCGGTGAAATGGAGTCCATCTAATGTACGGAGGACGCGGTATATCCCTACGCAATGAAATGCCCTGTGTGCATGCCCACTTTTGGTTTGAAGTCGTCCGTTCACCACCATCATGGATATTACTCATGGGAGGATGGGAAGTGATTACATAGACACTGAATTGCTCATGGCCTCGATTTCCGTACAAAATTATCCCTCATTCCTCCACCAGCGACTCGCTTCGCAGGCGCCGGCTTTCTCATGGACACCACATGCGTGCCCTGAACATCATTTCAGCCTGATCGGGCACTCGCCAGCATGCCTTAGTCTAATCACCTGGCCAATCCTGGTGATGGTCGTTATTTAACGGTCTCCCAAGCGCTCAACATTGATCCTCATTCCCTATATACCACACCCGTCCTTTGCCTAAAGTCGGCACGAGCTCGCTCTCCCTGCACACCCAACCTCTTCCAAAGCCGCTCAGCGTGTCAGCGCAGTGCAACAGGACCGGCTACCAAGTCGAGCGGTGACAGCTTGATTGCCCTGATCGACCAGCCAACACTCTCTTACACCGGTCCGAAAGCGAGCCTAACACAATGCGCCTGCTGAAATTCGACGACCTAGGCGCCCTCCGCCTGACCGACGACCTACACAATAACATTCCTGCGTATGCCATTCTCTCCCATACCTGGGGAGACGACAAGGATGAGGTCGATTTCGCCGACATCAAACAAGACTCCTTTCAGAACAAGGCTGGCTATATAAAGATTCGATTCTGTGGCGAACAAGCGAAAAAGGATGGTCTTGAATATTTCTGGGTGGATACGTGTTGCATCAATAAAGCGAATTACACGGAATACTCAGAAGCCATTAACTCCATGTTTCGCTGGTACCGTGATGCAGCCAAGTGTTATGCCTACCTATCCGATGTGTTCGTCTCTAAAGGAGATGAGGACCATACAAAGCGGACATGGAAGCTGGTCTTCCGCAAAAGCCGATGGTTTACACGAGGCTGGACCCTTCAGGAGCTTCTAGCGCCGATGTCGATCGATTTCTTCTCCCGAGAGGAAGAGTGGCTCGGTGACAAGAGGACACTGGAACAGCAAATCCATGAGATCACGGAGATTCCAATTGCAGCTCTCCGCAATGAGCCGTTGTCTCGATTTAGTGTCGACGAGCGCTTTCGATGGACGGCCAAACGACAGACGACGAAGAAGGAGGACGAGGCATACTGTCTACTCGGGATCTTCGGAGTTTTTATACCTTTGATATATGGCGAACGGGAGAATGCGTTCGCTCGGCTCAGAGAGGCGATCGACAGCCATGAGAAAGGAGAGCTACAGTATCATAGCGACCAACACCGCCAATGCCATCGAGCATTGAAGACAAGCACCTACGAACAATTCAAGGATGTCAATCCCGACCGAGTGGAAGGCACTTGTCGATGGATGCTGTCTCACCACCAATATCGGAAATGGCACGAAAAACGACATGATGACCTCCTTTGGATCTCGGCGGATCCGGGCTGTGGCAAGTCGGTCCTAGCCAAATCGCTCGTGGACCATGAACTTCAGAACACAGATCAGCACACGGTGTGCCACTTCTTTTTCAAGAACAATGACGAGCAGGATCTTGTGGTGACGGCTCTTTGCGCGCTCCTACACCAACTCTTCTCCCATCAGCCGTGGCTAATTTCCCATGCGATTCCTGCATGGGAGAAGATGGGCGATAAAGTGGCGAAAGAGGAGGCGGAGTTGTGGCGAATACTTCTCGGTGCCGCGACGGCTAATAATGCCCATGATGTGACGTGTGTACTAGATGCGCTGGACGAATGCCGACCCTCAGACCGGCGATGGTTAATTAACATGCTCTCAAAGTTTTACACCGAGAACTCAGTCTCTCCACCATTAAGTCGACGTAGCAGGTTAAAATTCCTCGTGACAAGTCGGCCATACGATGACATCCGGACTGATTTCCAGAAGACAGTCAATGATCTTCCCACCATTCGACTCCGAGGTGAAGAAGAGAACGAGCAGATTCACCAAGAAATCGACCTAGTTATTCGAATGCGAGTCGGACACCTTGCACGTGACTTACAATTGGACTCTGATCTAAAAAACAAACTGGAGACTACACTCTTGAAGATGGGGCATCGCACATACTTATGGCTCTATCTCGCTGTCGACGACATTTACGAGACTTTTCGAAATAGTATGCGACCTGAACAAGAATCGATTGAGTTACTCCCGTCTAGTGTGGAAGACGCCTACGAGAAAATTTTAGCCCGAGTATCTTTGAAGCGAAAGAACGACGTGAAGAAAATCCTCCAGGTTGTGGTGGGAGCACGCCGGCCACTGACAATCGACGAGATGGCTATTGCACTCGGCATCGCGACGACCGTCGAACCAAAGTCTCTCAATAGTGCCAAACTCGACTCGACACGATTACAAAGTAATATCCGTGATTTATGTGGCCTTTTCATCTTCATTAATCATGACCGTATCTACCTTATTCACCAGACAGCCAAGGAGTTTTTGGTCTCTAATTCTAACTCTACTGCCGCTTCGTCAGGATGGAAATACTGTCTTCACACACTGCAAATTGAGAAAGAGATGACGCGAATATGTGTCAAATTCTTACACATGGAGGACGTTTGCCCTACAGCACGGTCCCTGATCCGGAAATTTGACCGCTATCATAGAATTGATGACATTTTGAATAGAGAGAACCCCCTACAGAGTTTTCTGGCCTATTCAGCAGAATACTGGCCGTCCCATCTCCGGGAGGCTGAAACGATACCAATGGACTGCACTACCGCGGACATTCTACAGCTTTACAAAACTGGTAGCAACCTATACCATCAATGGTTTGCAATCTTTTGGAAGGCGAGCTATCCGTACGAGGATGAGCCCCAGATGAATGCGATCCGTTTAGCAGCATTTCTTGGACACGAACAGATATTAAAGACAATACTGCAATTAAACCAAGATCACAACATCAACGAACCGGATGAAGACGGCCGCACAGGGTTAATATGGGCAAGCCAGAATGGTCACAGGAAGGTGGTGCAGATGCTTCTCGACAAAGGCACAGACCTCAATGCCAAAGGAGGGTGGTATGGCAATGCACTCCAAGCCGCATCAGCGGGTGGCCATGAGAAGGTGGTGCAGATGCTTCTCGATGGGGATGCGGACCCTAATACTCAAGGAGGAAAACATCGTAATGCACTCTATGCCGCATCAGTTGGTGGCCATGGAAAAGTGGTGCAGATGCTCTTGGACAAGGGTGCGGCCCCCAATGCCCGAGGAGGGCGGTATGGCAATGCACTTCAGGCCGCATCAGCGGGTGGCCATGAGACAGTGGTGCAGATGCTCTTGGACAAGGGTGCGGACCCCAATGCCCACGGAGGGTGGTATGACAATGCACTCCAAGCCGCATCAGCGGGTGGCCATGAGACAGTGGTGCAGATGCTCTTGGACAAGGGTGCGGACCCCAATGCCCGAGGAGGGTGGTATGGCAATGCACTCCAAGCCGCATTAGAGAGTGGCTATCAGAAGGTAACGCAGATGCTCTTGGACCATAGGGCGGATTCCAATGCGAAAGGACAATAATATGGCTTGGCCGGTCTTCAGGATGTTGCAGAGATTCAATTTAGGCGCTTCAGAAGAAAGCCGAAGTCAAGATTGAATGTCGATGCTCACAGTGTGCGTGGGGCTGACAGCCGCCAATGAACTCTAGTGGAAGGCAAGGTGTGCAAAGTTAAAGTGGGTCTACACCTAGGGTATTTCATTGCGTTGGGATACACATTACACTAGTAGCTGATGAGCTGAATGCAGACTCCAAGACATTGGATGTTCAGGAAACTTTACGCTCAACTGTAATTATGAAAGCTCAGGTTACAGTAGATATATTCTGCCTTAGTCTAAAGTCTGTGTTCACTTGGGGTGATGACGCCGATTCCGCACATTACGATAACTTTGGCGACATTTCAAGGTGAGAAAAGAGAAAAAACGTCAGACATCGATGATCGAGGTGCAATTTGAAAGTTATGGAGCCATGGAAGAGGAGAGGAGAGGAGAGGGCGAGAATGAGCAATTTTACATGGGACCTGTATTGGATGTTAGGGCAAGTCTGACAACTCACCTACAGTACCTGGTCCCTGTATTCTGGTTGGTCGAGTGTATATAGATACCTCGATCCAGGTTTACCAGTGAGGTAGCAAAAATTGTCACTCTGTCACTCTAGCTGCTTCTGGGTACTAGTATCCGACCCATTGATCCTCACTCCAATATTCTTTGAATAGATCCTCGTCTGTGGTTTCGGGCCGAGCTGAGTCGGCCATGGGTGGAGTTGAATCAGCCATGCAGTGGACGAAAGTAGCTGGTATCATATGTACTTCACTCGTAGAATCAAGCTCCAACGCGTGTGCATCTCGACCACATATTGAGCTGCATTCCGCAGTATGAAGATCTTGTATCTACAGCCTAGACAGAAATAAATCTAAACAGAGAATTAGCATGCCAACTCCTGGTATGTACAACTCCTTCTACAGGCTCTACAGGCTCTACATTCAACCTGCCGGAAATGGTTTAGCGCGGAGGGCTTTGAACATACCCTATGTACCATTCGAGACTCGAGTTTCCGTGGTTGAACACCCTGGCAACAAAGAGATCTTAGGGCCAACTGGCTTTGTCTTTGTCCATTTCATCTCTCAAAAGCAATCGAAGATACGTTCCAAAGCAACTGATACACCGGGACACAATCTGGGACACTCTCAGTGTCTAGGAAACAGAGCACGGTCCGTGTTACACAATACACGAGAGCGCAGCGCAAGTGGGCTCGATTCATGAAGGTACTGCTTTCGTCGAGTGTTTTCATGCAAGAAACGTCTCTAGAAAGCAACACCAACAGGAAAAGCTTTAACTTCTTGATTTTCGAATGCTACCTACCTAACTACCTACCTAGGTAGGTAATGGCCTCAGCATATCCAGGCTTGAGTAAACGCAGAAAGTTCCATCCTATAATAGTACGGCGCAGAATCTGCTTTGTCACATCGATCATAATCATCCCAATTTAGTGCACCTACGCCTCCGAAAGAGTGTCCATCCATGCCTGTTTCATAGCTCCCTGCCTGTGTGACCTGTTTAAACGCCCGAAAAAGGCGTCCCATTCTACATTCCTTTCACCTTTCAATCCAACCCTTCAATCTACCATTCCTCGTTCAGATACCTATCATCCCATGGATTTCCATCTTCAAAATCTTTCCGGACGTCGCGCTCGCTGCCTACTTGACTGACGTCACTGTTCATATCGAGCTCCCTGGCGCACTCTCTATCTTCCTCAATCATCTCGATCGCAGCGGCAACATCTCCTGCTGTAGCGCCAGCATAGACGGTTAGCCGTGCCATCTCATGTGGATTGTTTCCGAATCCCATGGCTTTCAGAAGTTTGACACAATCATCAACGCTTTTGGCTGCCAAAGGAGTTCCTGGAGAACGTGTTTTAGTCATCGGTCGTGGGCCAATTGGTGGTGACTGGCTGCTATTGATAGCTGGTGGATTGTAGGAATTTAAAGAAGTAGCCGCAGGAGGAGGCACAGTCACCGGTGAGGCAACTGGGATCGTGCTGGTGGTCACGGGCTGTGGCCTCGCGTTGGCTAGTGGAGGATCAGGAGCTGAGCGTCGCCACCTCGCCGCGGGAGGAACAGGGTCACCAGGCTGACCAGGGTGACTATTCAGAGTGCTAGGGAATAGGGTAGGTCCTCTAGGTGGCTGAAATGGTGGCCTCGCCGCCGGGTAAGGCGGGTAATATGAACTTGTCACCTGATCGAGGCTCCGTCTAAAGGAGTCCGGATAGAGGTAGGGACGTCCATATGATGGTGCTGAAGCCAATGTGTTTGTACTGTTATTATTTTTCAAGTAAGCGTCCAATAACGCTGGCCTCGCATACGGACGATAAGGATTGTATCGATCCACATGATGAACAGTTTGGCTTCGTCGAGGGAACGCACCAGGGATTATTGGAGACTGCGCAGGTGGAGGTGATGGTGCCACTGATAGATCGGGCTGCGAGGCTTGGGGCCTGGGTCGCATAAGGGGAACATGGGCGAGAGGATCGAAGGGCCCATTGAGTCTCGCGGCTGGGTTGGTACCGCTGATTGTTTGTGATCTTTTGGGTAGGTTTGAATCTTGACCTTGGTAACTGAAATCGACAGGGCTACTGACCCGGTGAGAGACACCATTCGTATTCGGTTTTGGTGTCGAGTTGATGGATTGTGAAGGAACATCGGCCCTCGGATTCGTGAGATGCGTCCCTCTGGGACCACAAGTGGACCAAAATTTCGTGTCATCAGGCCAAGCACCAGGAGGACTTGAAGCAGATTGCATGGTAGGCTTTTTCTGCAGTTCGTCTTCTTTGATCGCTGTCACTTCTTGGGTCTCTGTGGAAACGGCAAGTGGCAATGCAGTTCTTGTAGCCTCGGACGGTTTAGCAGCATCGTTATCCTCAATGTCCTCGACGCTGGGCTTCTGGTAGGTATCGGGTTTGTGGAGGCTTTCCTGTATAGCCATCGATCCAAACTTTGGGGTGATATCGTTAAGCTTCGATTCGGAGTCGTCCTTATGCTTTAGACGCCGCTGCTCTTCGAACTGGCCGATGCTGGGGTACCGAGATAAAGCTGAGGTTGTACTCAAACCAGGATGAGGTCGAACCGATTTCGCAGGCGTTGACTGTAGCCTACTCACACTGGCAGCCTTTCTTAGAGACGGCAATGGAGGATAACGGATCAAGACCTCCGAGTCAACTGGCTGTGAATCAATAATAGATGCCTTCGTTGTATCATCGTTTGGAAGTTGTCGAGGTCCATTTCCAATCATCGGGGCTGGACGCCAGGTAGTTGATAGAGAAATAATATCGGAGTTCGAGGACGGTTTCGAGGTAAGGAGGTGTTGAAAGGACGTTTTGGGAAGTGATGGAAGAGGCTTGGCCGATGACAAAGGGTCAAATTTCGTGGGCTCGAGGGCGGGCGGTGGGCGAACCAGAGAATGTATATCAGCAAAGCTGACTCTCTTTTCCACAAGGCCATCGTCGAGCTGAGGCTTTTTCTCGGTCGTACATTCCCCAGGGTGAAGCGATGGTACAGGTGGCGGTTGAAGGGTCTCTGCTTGAACGGTGTTCTCGAGGGCATTGTTAGACTTGTTCTTCTTCTTCTCCAGCTCTTCATCTATTGTAGCAAGAAACTCGATGCCCAATTTGCCAACCTCCGTCACAATAGTCTTGAACCCCGTCAATACAGTCTCAACAGGAGTAGTATCAGCCTCGGCCGTTTTCTCGGCAAGCTTTCGTAGACCGGTGGCTGTTCCTTCGAGAAAATCGGCCAAAGGTCCCAAGTGAGATTGAAGGCCTGTGAAGAGGTCGTTGACAGCCTTGTCCAATTGCACGGGGGGTTCATCCCGCTTGGGCGAAGGGGCGGAGGGGTTTGAGGAAGAACCTTGTTCCACTTCTGTATTCACGTTGGTGTTCATGGCAAGCAGCTTTTCGAGCCATTGTGGCCGAGGATTGTCCCATTCCTGAGGTAGCAGAGTGACTGAAGTACCGTCGGTAGATTGAGGGACAGAAGCAGACGAGGCTGAAGCATCCTGACTAGTATTCTCTGTACTTGAAGTCGACGACGACGTATCTTCCTTCTTGAGAGTCTTGCTACTCCGTGCTGCATGATCTCTCCATACACCCATATTCGAAAACGTATACCGAATGTCAAAGACGTGGACTTTATTCTTGTCGGATTGGGTAGTGGTGGGTGACGGGGGTAAGAAGGGAAGATTCGAACGAGTGCCTTGGCGGGCAGTGAGGACGGGTTCATCAAGACGCTGTTTCAGCTCAAAGGAACTTCCAACGGTAATGAGTTCGCCATCGTCAAGGTCGATGTATGAAAGAGCGGCATCGGGCTTGCTTCGAAGTGTCGAGTCGTACTGACGAGCAGTGATCTGGACAAGGCCTGGCGGAGCTCTTATGCCATTCAGATCGCGGATACCGAAAGCAGGAAGGAGAGGGGATGATGGTCGAGAGGACGCAGCCATGGCGAGACGTGTTAGGCTGACAAAAGGGACGATGGCTAGGGTTTGAATAGAGGCATAGAGTAGGAGACTCTCGCTCTAGTGTAGGAGAATGAAGAGAGTTGGGAGAGAGAAGCAGCGAGGCCGCACGTCCAACCTAGGCAGCGACCAAAGTGGCAGACAGTGTTGCACAAAACGCAGCACAGGCCAAGGCAGCAGCAACAGCAGCAGTTACAAACCCCGCCTTTTGATGCGTACAAGAGCAAAGGTTGAACCAATGATAGACGCGTTCCAGGGAGGCCTAGGCACTAATCCAGTTAGGCCCGGAGAACACTAGACTGAACTGGAAACAGGCAGTCACCATCGTCCTTCATTCCCTTTTGCTTGCTGAGATAGGTATGTAGGTACTCCTAAGTGTACCTGACTCAAGCCCAACACTACAATACATTGTATCAGCGCCAGTGTCCGAGAAAGAAACAGCATTTGGAAAACCCTTCCAAGTGCCAGCCTTGACTTGTATGAAAATGTTTGGTCGTATTAGTACAATGGTATCCCAAGTCATCTGTACCTCGTCAAAAGTGCCGCCCTTCCCTTTCTCCTTTCCAGGCTTGCAGTGGCATATATTACACCGTCCCACACTCCGTGCTCACTCTCACAGCACCATCCACAGGTCTGTCAGCTTAAACTCCAATAGTATTACAGTAGGTCGATTTCCTCCCTATTAAAACAAATCCAGGTGGAAAAGCTCCATGCAGTCGAGATGGCAATGTGTCCCGGCTCCGTACTTCAGGTTCGTCATAGCTGGGTGTGTTTGTTTGTGTAGTTCTCAAGTCCGTCATATGCTCGTTCTGGTCATCCTCGTCGCCTAGATTCTGAGGCTTGTTGTCATCCTTACTTCTTCCTTGCGAATCGTTTGTTCAGCAGCGTCAGAACTTTGGACACATCAAACTGCACATATTCCAGATCGAGATCATCCTGACCATCTTTTTGCATCTCGAGCAGATCATCCAGTTTCAAATCCAGCTCAAGAAGACCACGAGCACGCCCTGTCGAGTTTGTTAGCTTGACTTCAGAAGCCTCGGTTTATCTAACATACCTTTATAGTGCAGGCTGATGACGAATGTACCAGCAAGTGGACTTCGGAACATGAAAAAGATATTACCTCTTCTGTTCTCGGGAACGTTGCTCCTTGTGATCACGCCGTCCTTCTCCAGCTGGGCATGCGTGAATTTATATGGACCAAGCTCCCGTACTTTTTCGGTCTTGCCTCTCCTTGCACCTTCGGATTGGCTTCGAACATTGTGTAAGTAGTTCTTGTACGTGTCCAGTTGGGACAGGAGGTAGGCGTTGTGGTCGCGAATAGTCTTGTATACATCATCCAACTTGGTCGTCTCTTCGAGTACCTTCTCCTTCAGTGAGCCGAGATGGGCCAGCTCTTGTTCGACTTCCTCACGAAGCACCGCATAGTCGTCTGATCGGTCGATCGCCCCGAGTTCTGAGAGCTGAGTCAGGAGCTCCATGCATCGGATGCCTTTTCGTACCATAACAGCATCGTTCTTAAGAGTACCCGCTGCCTCCGCCACGCGGTCAAGGCGTAAGGGTCGTCTCATGACTACCGCGTTTTGAGGCAAGCTTCGCATGATTTGCACAAATGTGCTCTTAGCTTCCATGAAGAAAATTTCTTCCTGAGTGATGTCCAAGGCATGTGTGAGGTCGTCGAAGGACGTCTCCCATTTGCTGAACAAGGGAAGTGTAATGGCTCGGTTTTCTTTTCGGGGGAGCTGGGGAGGCGCTTGGCCTAGTTCCTGCAATAGAATGCCCAGGTGGGAAGAGGGATCTTTAGCCAACTCTGGTATGTGTTTTTCAAGCAACGCATGGGTGGCATAGACTTCGTTCAAACTGATCTGGAGCTCAAGGTCGCGTTTTGACAGGGCCACATAGTTGTCCATCTCCAAGCTCTCGTAAAAGTCTTGGACTTCGCATAGGTCCAACATAAACTTGTTGACACGGTCCTTGTTTCGTTGGATGAATGGTTGCAACTTGGCCATGTATGGTTCTTTGGCGTACGTTGGCTTGTTGGCCAAGTTCTGCAACATCTTGGCGATGTAGGTCAGCGTCCTTTTTGGTTTCTCGTCGGGCACTCGTTCAATGAGCATGTACGATTTTGGAGTGACAATGGCGGGATTGATAAAGCGCAAGAAAAAGAAACCACCAATGAGGGTGCAAATCGACTGATCCTGCGCGTCAGGATATTTGCGGCGCGAGAGATTCCGAATCTGTTTGCAAATCCATCGGATCCCGTACGGAGTATCCTCGAGACACTCAATGATAGCGGACAGGAAACCTTCCGCAATTTCAGTCAGCATCTTAAGTCTGGGTGTGATAATGGCTTGGACTTGAATGTTCTCTGCAGCAAATTCGGCAGTAACCGATCTCGGTAGGTCTTCGGGAAGAGTACCAGTATCATCCTCGATTTGCTTGACCATGGCTTCGTAGACTTTCAACGGGTTGATTTCCAGATCGACGTCACTCAATTCGGTCAGGGAGTTGATCTTCTCGGCCAAGACATCTTTCAAGAAGCTCTGACCGGGACCTCGCCTCGTATAGGTCGTCATCATGCGTGAAACTGGGGTATTCTGGCGTAATAAGGAGGAATATTCTGGGGTGGTTTCGAATTGATGTGTGAGGACGGATTGAAACATGGTCAGCAGAAGATGTTCTTCTCGGCTTTCGTATTGATTTCCGTAGATGGTGAACATGACGGTCTGAAGGAGCGAATCGATTTCCGCCATGGTGACCAAACGGCACAAATGGGCAATGTGCCTGGGTTCCGACTGGAGCATGAAGAACAGATTTCCATATCTTTGGGTCTTTTCGTCATTGGGAAAAGAGCCCTCTTGGAGTTCGGCGGCTTCATCCAAGTGGCTGGCAACTTCATTTTGCTATACGAGTGTCAGCTCGATTTCCTTCTTGCCCCAATATAACATGACATACCTCTTCAAGGGCCATTCGGTTTTGGATCAAAAGGGCGATTCTTGAATCTAGGTATCGCACATCCTTTTCTAGAACGAAATTCTTTTTGGATTGATTGGAGATCTTCGATTTCAGATCTCGCAATGCACGCTGAGCCCTGGCGAGGTCATCACTGATTTCCAGATCTTTGTCCTTGGCACTCATGCTGGCGTAGAGAGCAGTCATGCTCACACGCTTGCTTTGGCGCAACGAACGAGCGCCATCGTGACTGGAGTAGGTATTGGTGCGGCTGACGGGTTCGAATGAAGAAGCGGTCGAGGTCGAGCCCCGTGAGGCTGGTTGAAGCATAGTTGCGACTGCCATTTCGCCTGTTCGTGAACGCTGAGATTTTGATCGGTCTTTTGCGCTGGAGACGCGCCTGGGGACGTCGGAGCGGAGTGAAGAGCTCATCTACCCTTTATACAGCAGGCAGAAATGGACGGAATCCGTGGATGCGTACACAAGTAGATTCGGGGGTTGTATTATATTGTGACGTCGGCTGTGTTTCAGAACGGGCCGCAGGTTATCTGGGATGGGTCATGTACAATCCTGCTCTTCCCGAGAGTAGGCTGGCTGGATTGGAAATGTAAGCCTCGAAAAGGCAGATTGCAGTATTATTTGTGTTGTTGACCGGGCGGGTTTGGTGAAGCCGATGCGACCTGCGACCAGCGCGAGAGCAACGTAAAATCTCGGACCTTCTCTTTTCTCCTGTCAACATGCAGATGGCGGTAAAATGCAAGCAAAACAGCTCCACCCGACACAAATTACAGGCGAGGGCTTTTGGTCGAACTGGCGGGGTGTGGCCAGAAGCGAAAAATCAAGAACAGGAGATCGGGTTGGTGAGGATGCGCTGGGCTGGAAGCAACTGGCGGCGCAGAATGGAGGATTGCGGCTCGAGGGGTGCGAGAGGTGCGACAGGAAAAAGGCGAAGGCAGAGAAGCAATTGAAATCTTTCAGAGCATGGAGCACGCTGGTTGGCTTCGAGTAAGAAGATAAGAGGGTTGGGCAACGAGCGAACTGTAAGGCAAGCAATGGTGTTGGACAGGAGTTTCTGTCAGGAACCAGGTGCCAGGGAACCAGGAACAGGGCCGTGTGGGCGAATGAAAAGAGTGACAGACGACGGCAGTGAGTGGTAGATTAAGGTGGGAGCTGGGATCGCAAGGACGACGATACGACACGATAGGGAGGGCGAGGGTGGAAAGGGACGAAAAAGAGGGTGCGATGGCCAGCATGTCATTGACTGGCGGCGAGAGAAAAGGGCGGATCAGGCGGGACCCTCAACCCCCCAAACCCCAATTGAGCTTTGGTGTGTCCAGGGCCGTGTTTAACTGGACCTGGGCAGCGCATGGACAGGGGTATAGGCCACTATCAGCCGTGGCGTCAATGCGTGAGTGCTTGGGGGGACCCCCTCTTAGATGGGAAAATGGAAGAGGTTCATCCTTTCACACATATTTGTTCGGACTGGTACTCGTATTGGTACTCAATTGACAGGCAACACTGCATGAGGGTGCGGTGACGGTGCCGATGCCCGGGTTGGATGTGTAGCTGAACCACTGGGGGTATTCTGTAGGTACCCGTTTCAGGGGCTCAAATCTAGGCTACGTATCTGGGCTATTGTGTGAACCTGAGGCTCAGACGAGAGAGAGCTTCGGTTCGGCTGAGCGGTTATCCTCGTCGCCTCTCAGGCTCTCACCACCGTCCAAGTGCCCTGCCATCATCAGCATACATACGTAGTCCCCGACCTCAGCTTGACAGGCAGTAATCTTGTACATTCCATTTTGGCCGGCATTTAATTTGTTCATGTCCTATCTCGGAAGTGTTCGTCGGTGTCAGTGCGCGCGTACATGCAAGGGCACCACGGTAACCTCGTGACAAGATAAAACGCCAGGTACAGATTGGCCGGATACCTGACTCGATATCTTAGCATCTTAGACAGGTCGATATGCATTTGCAAACTTACAAAGTTCCAACCTGAAAGAATACTCGTTGCTCTTACTGTATCAGGGCTAGACGTAAGCCGATGGGCTCCCACGGACCGAACTCGTGTCTTGGTGGCTTTGTGGCACTACCATCTGGATCAAGTTTCACGCCTCGTCGCCTCATGAAGCAGGGGAGGGGGGGTGGATGGGCTGGAGGCTAAGCGAGGAGATGTTCCGGAAATTCTTCCTTTCTGAAGCACTCCTCAAACACAAACGTTTCGTATTCTCCGGACCCCAGGTTCGCCAGGTTCACATGCTGGCCCAGGCTCTGACACAGCTTGGTGACCATTAATTCGGCATTCCAAGACCACAAGTACTACCTGCCGAGAAAGCACGTTTTTGCCATTTCTTCCTTATTGCCCAGTGCTTCCGAGTACGCATACCCAGGTACCTTCTCAAATTTCCAGAGCTTCGATACGACATGAGGCCTCTCAGGCTGTCTGTTGATAGCGTCCTGATGTTCCCACTTGCAACCACCGTGACACCGCTGCTAAAAATCAGATCAGCACCTACTGAAATGAGGCCCTGGGGAGCTACCCAAAGAGGCTGGTATGAGAGTCCGACTTTGGGCAAATGATTGACACAATTTGGACCCTCTTGGATCTACGCCCCTCGGTATCCCTCATCAATGAAAAAGGCACACAGACTGTTCATCGTCGGCAGGCGGCATCTCAAATCTCCAGCCACGGTGCCATGCAGACTCCCAACAAACGGCATGACCATCTGCCATTCACGCCATTCACACCATTCACACCACTCACGCCAAGTTACACAGCACTAGTCCCAAAACATTATCATTGACCTCAATTAACTAGCTAGTTTTTTCCCCCCCGAACCATTCGGCTGCAAAACTGACATGTTCAGCTGCCATTTTTCTCCTGCCGAGTTCCAGCTCATGTGATCTACCAAACCCTTTCTGTCTCATTCGAGCTTCTTCCTCAGATTTTCGTACTTGCTCTCGGGGAATTCCAGGCAATTCATGACATCTTCCAATGCACCCCGTCCACCACTCTGGCTCAAGAAGGTCTCAATCAGGCTGCCACCACCCACAGGCTTGTCACCCGACGATTCCCACCACATTCCTCCACCCAGACCATAGTCACGCACAAAATGTGCCTTCTGGGCCACCAAGTCAGGTGTGTCATAGCTGATCATGGTCTTGGTGTTGGGGCAATAGCTCCAACTGGCACCCACCTCTCGATCGTGGAACTCACTCGCCCCAGGTTTTGGGAGGGCTTTGTAGTCCCACACGCCTTGTTCCCAACTCCCCTCCCCCACACCATTGTACGGGTGCCCGGGTCCGGAGGTTGATGTGAATGTTCGACCGTACAGCGGCATTCCCAAGACAATCTTCGAAGGATGCACTCCATGTCGGGTGTAGTGTTCGATTGCAGCCACGGTGCTGAACGGCGTGCATTGAGGATGAGACCTCGACGGGAACAGATTGGCCTGGTGACCCGCCGTCTGGTCCCAAGAGCCGGCATAGTCGTACGCCATCAGGTTCCAAAAGTCGAGCAATCCGTCCATCTCGGCGATCTTCAACTTTTCAAAATTCGACGGCCCAGCGGGACACGCCACCGTCAGATAGAATCTCGTGTGTTCGTGGTGGTGCTGGTGGTGATGTTGACGTTTGGCAGCCGCCTGATCCAGCGCCTGCCTTGTCTCCTGGAGCAGCTTGACAAAATCATCGGCTTCGGCGGCATTCTTGGGATATTCCCAGTCAATGTCAAGGCCGTCGAATCCCAGATCTTCCAACAACTTGACGGCGGTCTCGGCGAAATGGCGTCTTCCTGCAGGTGTGCTGGCTGGCTGGGCGAAGTTTGCTGAATATGTCCACCCGCCGATGCTCAACAGGACCTTGAGGTTGCGGTTCCGCTTCTTCTGGAGGAACAGCTGTTTGACGCAGCCGTAGACGTTGGTGCCGACATCATTCCAGCTGTCGCCGTCGTAGTGCTTGTCAGTATCAGACCACGGGTCCGTCAGGTAGACTTCGCCACTGTCGGGTCTGACATTGGCAAAAGCGTAGAGGACATGTGTGAGATTCTCGGCTGGGAGATCTTGAGGGTGATGATTTCTGCCGTAGGGTGCCCAGTTGACGTAGTAAACCACCGAGCGGATACCATGTTGACCGCCGCCGCCTCCCATGTTGAAGTCGATTTGATTGGTGTGAGGTAGTAAGAATTGTGCAGTAACTGATGAGATTCCACGTGATAGCAGCAGGAGGACTGAAAAGAAGAACAACGAGAATAGCATGCCCTTTTTATCCCACGATGAGGATTTATTGATCCGTTTTATTACAAGCAAAGACCAAGTTGCAGATGATGTCCCAGGGGGCTGAGTGACGCAGGACCTTGGCCCTTGGATCTTCAGCTGTTTGTCTCACCCAAAGAACACGTCTGCCTGTGCCAGTGGGTGACGCTGACCGCTGCCCAGTGGTGGATACAAACGAGACCAACAGTGACGAGGCTTGACCGTGAAGAAGCGGAGGAAGAGCGTGGCGCACGGAACGTGGCTGTGTCTTGAAATGTGGCTTGTCGATGCTCGGTCTGGTCAGTCTCCCGGCAAATCATTAAAGCGAGATTCCCTCGTTCTTCCCTCGGCATCATCCAATATCAGACATGGAGAGCTCTCAACCCTCAACTTCCCGAATGTTTTCTTATCATAGCTTTGAGGATTCCCTTTCCCCTTTCCTTTCTTCTCTTGTACACCTCCAGGACTACAAGGGATGAAAATAAACACAAAGCCAAAATAGCCAAAACCAATTTCAAAACCATGCCCCTCGAAATCCTCTTCTTCGGCGCCGGTGCCATCGGAGCATTCTACGCCTCCCGTATCGCACTCAACCCCAACGTATTAGTCTCAGTAGTGTGCCGCTCGAACTACACAGCCGTGAAGCAGCACGGGTTCCGCATCACGTCGAGCCAGTACGGCGACTACATATTTCGCCCAACGCGGACATTCGACTCTGCAAACTCCGCACGCCAGAGCAACGTGAAGTGGGACTTCGTGGTCGTGAGCACGAAAGCGTTGCCGAACGTCTCTGACGACTCGGCGCTGATCGACGGACTCGTGAGCGGCTCAGGACAGACGGCGGTGGTGTTGATCCAGAACGGGCTGGGCGTGGAGGAACCCTACGCTTCACGGTTCCCATCCGCGACGGTGCTGTCCGGCGTGACGATCGCGTCGTGCGCGCAGCCGGAGCATGGGCTGATCAAGCACAACCGGTGGACGCGCATCAACATCGGACCGTACTTCTCCAGCTCAAACCCTCTGTCGTCAGAAAACCAATCCCTCGCGACGCGGCAGAACGAAACCTTCGTCTCCTTACTCCAAGGGCCCGGCGGGATCAAAGATGCCATCGCCGACTCGGCCGCGAAGCTGCAACTGACGCGCTGGCACAAAATCGCCATCAACGCCGCCATGAACCCGTCCGCCGTGCTAGCCGGCGGCTGCACGAATGAACGCATGTCCAACGACGCCGAGCTCTCGACCCATTTACGGGGAGTGATGGACGAAGTGCTCAGCACCGCACCAAAGGTCGTGGGCACAGCTTTTCCATCCTCCTTTGCCACAGCGGAGCAGATTCTCAAGTCGACGAGGAAGAATTCCAGCGGGAGTAAACCGAGTATGTTGCTGGATTGGGAGAGCGGGAAGAAGATGGAGTTGGAGGTCATTCTGGGCAATCCGATCCGGTTGGCGAGGGAGAAGGGGCTGGAGATGCCGAGATTGCAGACCCTGTATGCGTTGTTGAAGATGGCGGAGCGATTGAGGGAGGAAGGCGAAGCGGATACGAAGAAGAGGGGGAGTAAGTTATGAGATCTTGAGTATAAATATACAGGGAGGGTCTTTTACATCAAGAGAAAATTCATATATATATATAGTATTCCAACGAACCAAACCTTTCTCACAACG